>AYEL01054692.1:0-111519 GCA_000484575.1 Olivierus martensii
GGCTTTTTTGTTATCCGGCCTGCCCTTCCGCCACATTAGGCCGGATATTCGGGAGTATACTGTACTCTGATACTTCACAAAAAGAATAAGTTTTCTAGAGTTGTAATATATACAAAACTTAATAATAGTTATTCTACATTATATTTCTATATAAATAACAGGAAAAGTATATCACTGAAGAATTTAGTATACTTCTACATTGATATAACATACAATTGCTTGAATCTTTCAAAGGACTTTAGCCCAAAAAATAAGAGAGAGATTATTCTACATATTAATGATTTTACTTATTTTATATAAGTTTTGCAATTCAATATTCTGTTCATAATTTATAAGCATTTTTATGACAAAAGAGGTTTTAAATATAATTAAAACCTAAATTTAAAATGAAATATCATCATTCGTATTGAATATTTTTACAATAAAACTGTTAATAAACATTGTAATCTTTATTTTATAAAAATTTCCTAAAAAATAACCAAAGTTAGTCAAATATATTCTATTATATGTAAAAATAAAAATCGCATGAAATTTTATCATTTTTTTATTAATAGTTAATAAATTATAAAACTTCATTTATTTGGAATATGCAAATTTACTTTAAATAGATTGTTTTATATCTGTTTCAAACAGATATAAGACATTTTAATAAAACTGGAATACTGTCTGTCTGTAACAAAATTAACATATTTTAAATTTTGTTTTGAACAGAATAATTAGGGACTATCACTTTGTTCTTGATAATTTAAAATGTTCTAATTATTAAACTGATATAATGATAATCAAGATGGAACAAATTTTCAAACAATTTTAAACAATTTATTAAAAACTTTTATCTTTATGAGATCATTAATATGTAGTTAGATAAATTTCTGCACTGTGCATTTTCAAATATCTATTTGATTTGTATTATATATTAGAATCTCAATAATTCAAAATGAATGGGATTAAGATTGACTCAGATTATTGAACAGTTTGAACTATACAGAGCATGTCTACAAAAACAATTTAAATTTTAAGATTTTGTTAATGACAAAATTATTGTATATACAATATTTTATTTGATTACATTATAAATAAATATAAAAAATTATTTATTATTTAACAACAAAAAAAATCTTTAAAATAATAATTGCTTGCCTGCTATGAAATCATATACTGAACTGTATTTTCAGAAATAAAATAGTAGTTGATGTGAAACAAATGTCCAAAAATTTAGTTTAAGAAGAATGAAAACAGAATCGCATTTGAAGAAAAACCCAATAAATAAACAAATATTTTTTGACTATATTATATCATCAGTATATACACCAAATTAAAAAACACTCAGTTATAATTTGAATCGCAAATTATCTCAAATTCATATATGTTCTATATACTATAGCATAGTGTTATCTCTAGGGTAACTAGGGACATAAAATTAATAAAAACAATAAAACAATTATAACTTTCAGAAAATAGAAAAATTCTAGAGTATGATGGCTATAGTTATCATTGTTTATGTTTTTATTTATAATGAAAACAGCTATAATAAGCAAAGAAATCTCAAATGATATTTGTACACGTATTCTATAGACAACAGAGAAACAGACTGTAACATATCACCATTTGAGACTAAACAGAAGTCAAATTATCAAGACTATACTGTGTTAAAAAAAGTACTCTTCTTATTGTTTTCTGTTCAATATAAAATAATAAGAATTCTCGAAATTGTAAAACATTGTAATACAGTAATACCCCAGAGTTACATAATAGGTGAAACTAGGAAGCATTATGTAAGTTGCGGCATCTACAAATTCCCAAATCTAATTTTAAGTACACATGCATTAGGTTCTTAATTGGCTCTTTATTACCAAGAAAATAACAATTATAAAAGTTTATAATAAAGTTGTAATTAAAAACTCTTAATCGACAAACAAAATATGTACATACATACATATATATGCATTATACAATTGTGAAATAAACAAGTGGCTGAGGGGGCAGGATGAGAAGTTACGTATCTTTGAATTTATGTAAATCGAGGTATTACTTTACTCCTAAATCATTTTATTTATCTAATCTAATCAACGAAAAGAATGAAAAATTTTGAAAATCTAAAAGATATTTCTATATATTACAGGATATCTGATATATAATCTCAAGATTTTATATTTGAAATATTGTTTTCTCAATTTTAATAAAATTTCCAGAAAATAAATTCCTTATAAAAATATATCTAAAATAACATATGAAGTTAAAGGGAAAATTAATTTGCATTACAGAAAATTTTTCAGTAAAAGTCTATAATATAAATATTATATCTTAACTTTATATTTTTAAAATTTTAATAATAATTATGAATTTACTAAATAGGTTTTCTTATTCTCTGATTAATTAAAAGCAAAACTTACATGGCTGATTGACTACGATGACACTCTGTATCTTCAACTTTTGGTTCTGGACTAGGACCACGAGTAATTGCAAAAGATTCTTGTTCTTCTTCTTCTTCATTTCCACCATGATGTACTGATGGTGGATGATGTACCACTGCACTATCACTATCACGTTTGCCAGCAATCCCTGATACTATTGATTTTGATGTATGAGTTTGTGATGGGTGAATAGTTGGTGGAACTTGTGACTGAGAGGCAGAAATCTGGGTTGAAGACAAAGAACTTGACAGTACATGCTTGGAAGATTGAGTGACTGCAGTTGAAGTTAAGGGTTGAGTAATAGAAAGGGATGTTGCTAACTTATTGGAAGAGGAAGACACTGGATTCTCTGATGATGATACAGGCTGTTGTGAATAGGCAAAATGATGTTGGAGACCACTAGGAGGATAAATATGAGAGGCATAAGGATGATGGAAAGCATATGGTGAATATGACTGCTTTGCTATGTTTGAAGAATGAGGTGAATTAGATTTATCAGTTCGATTTAACTGATGAATATTATTGTTTGAAGTAAGATTATCTAAATTAAGATTTGAAGGTGATGAGACTGAAGGTGTCTGAAAACTTGGAAAATGCGTTGGCATATTTGAAAGACAAGGTTCTGGTGGTTCTACTTTTATATTATGTGGAGAAGGACCTGGATATTTATGTGATGATGGTGAAGCAAAAAGTGCTACTTGTTCATTTTCCCTGAGTGTTGGAGCCTGCTCCATAACTGTTGATTTAGATTTATGAGGCGAAAAAGTGAGACATACTGGCTGCCCAGAAAGTGGGGAAGAAGGCGAGTGATGTGGGGAAGAGGTAGATCTTACTTCTTCCTTCACTTTCACCATTGGGTTTAAAGGCACTACAGATGATGTAACATTACCTTCAAAAGCACTACATGCCGAAGTGGAAAGGGCCATATTACTACTTTTTACTTTAGTGTCTGTTAAAGTAGCTGTTACTGTAAAAGCATTTTCTGTGGATGCTGGTGGTAAACCAGTTTTAATTCTGTTTTCTATGGAATTTGATGAAGCTAAGAAAACGTTATCCATGGGCATTAATGGTCCTAAGTTATTTTTTATTCGACTATCTAAAGCAGGATTCACATATATATTTTCCACAGAATTTTGAACAGGCAAATTGTTCTTAATTCTGTTGTCCATTGATGTTGGTTGTGATATGAACATATTATCAACTGATGGAATGACACTATTTTTCATTATGCTATCTGGTGGTTCTGGAGAATTCTTCGTTACTTTTACTATACTGTCAATTGAAGCAGTCAATGATTTTGAACTTTTAACTGCATTTTCTGAAATAGATGGAAGCACACTAAGATCTTTGACTCCACCATTTGCAATAGGAGTTTGTCCTTTTGTTGTGCTTTCTACTGCAATTGGTGGTGTTTTGGTTTGTTTTAAACCATCTGCTGATGTGGGAGTAGACATGTTGCTTCTAATTACACAATCTAAAGCAGTGGGTGAATTTGAAATTGCTTTACATCCTCTTTCTGGTATATTTTCAATACTTACAGAATCTATAACGTTTATTGGAAGAACCTTACTTTCCACAGTTTCTTTTCTAGAAGGAGGTCTTATGTTTTCTCCTATTGAAGGTTGACTATCACTTTTCTCTATCACAGTTTCTATTACAGAAGGCAGACTAGGTTCTGTATTTGTGGTACTTTCAATATTTTGTACCAGGGATGATTGATTTACATCTTCATCTTTACCTGAATTTGGTTCCTGTGGTTGACAAACAGTACTCATTGTCTCTGCTTGTTCTGTTTTTATCTGTTGCACTAATGGAACAATACTATCTGGAGGAAGAGGTTGGACAAATGTATCTTTTGGTACAGATGAATTACTAGTGCTATCTGTTGATTTTTGAGCATCATTTTCAGATCTAATAATAGATAAAAAGTTAATTATGAATATTTATAATTATTATTCAAATTATTTCAAAATAAGTATTTTAAGATATTAAGTGAATCATAATATTACAATTATTATTAAAAAATTTTGCAATTTTTGAATACATATAAAATTATAATTTAAAATATTATTGTTTATATTATTATATTCAGAAGTGTTCCATGACTTTGAAAAGGTTAACAACCACTGGGTTAAAGTCTACTTTTCCGAACGTAGAAACAATTTTAAAAATATTTTGACTATGCCTATTTCAAATGCAAGTGCTGAACGCTCATTTTCAGTGTTGAAACGAATAAAACATTATTTATGAAGCAACTTGCATCAAAATAAAACAAGTGATCTATCGTTATTATGCATTGAATCAGAATTAATAGATTTGATTAATTATGATCACACTATAGACATATTTGATAAAACCAAAGCAAAAAAATTTTTTAATTATTAATTTTTTTTTAATTTAAATTTGAACGAAATTTGAAATGTGAACTTTTATTTTCAGAAAAGTCCACATTTCTGTAATAACTTATTTTAATAAAATAAAAATAACACAACATTAGCATACATATATTTGTATTAAATAATTATAATTATAATTTAAATTTTTGAATAATCTATTTAAATGAAGTATTTGAATGAACAGACTTAATATTTCAAAAATAATTGAAATTACTGAATACAAAAAAATTATTAAATAATTATCAGTCAGTAAATAATTCATAGAAATTAAGATAATAATCAATTAATAGATGCTTTCCATTATTCAGTTTTAGTTCTTTCTGAAATTCAGAAATGATCAAAATCAGGTAATTATTGTGTGAACAATAATAATCTAATTTTGAATATTTTCAATATATTTGATCCTTAAATCTTTCTAAACTAATGAATATGCAAAAGAAATTTGTAGGCTACATGATTTTTGTATATCCAAATAAAACAAAACTCCCAAAACATTATATTTTGCCCATCAGTTATGCTGATTACCATAATATTGCATCAACACAGTTCTATTATAAGCCATAAGATTAATGATATAACTTTTATAAATAAATAAGCTGATTTGAATGAAACCTGCACAATTAGGCAATATCGTTGCATAAGATATTGATTATAATAGGATAATTGCCTAGAACATCTTTTCTCCTATATCAATTTGCTTGGCTCTCTAATGGTCTCAAACAAGATATAAATTTTTAATTAAATTTACCTAATATTTACACGAAATATCATATTAACTGTCAGAGAGATATGATCCAGCAATTACCATCTTTAATAGACTAGTTCCTTAATGGATCCCAAATTATATATATGCAAATTGGATAATATTTACAAGATATCAGAATTAGAGAAAAATATCTTTTCTTTTATTATGTCAGTAGTATTATCTCATATCAATTATTTTCAGAGATTTGATTTCCTATCATGTCCTAATGGTATATATGAATTTCATCCAAATCAGATATTTAAGAATGTTATGCTAATGGAGAAGCATCGACTTGTTGATTGATAATTTTCAAATGCATTTTATCAATACAGCACTAATGACTATGTCAACTTCACAAAAATTAATTGCCATTGAAAATTTATTAAAAAAAAGATTTTTCCAAACTGACCAGGAATATGACCATCAAAATGCATTTTTTAAAGTTTAAATTCTTTTCAATTAATGTTTGTTTCTCTCATTCTGGTTTATTCAAAAGCTTCTTGTATTATTACTTTAAACGGATAAATAAGATTAGCCTTATATTAGCATTTTTTTATGTTTATAATATTATGCATAAACTATTTCCACGTAAGATTCCTGACTATATCTGATCACTCTCTATTATAAAATTTTTAAATAGAATACAGACAGCCTTTGACTTATGACCACTCACATTTGACAGTGATGTAATCAATAAATTTTGTGATTGATCAATACAATTTTATGGGTTCAAGTCCCTGACTAATGGTCTAATATATGGAAAGCATTCTTTTTTTTGTGTCTGGTTCTTATAGTTTTGTGTTCTTTATATTTATTAAGATAATATATAACATCCTAATAAACATTAGTGGTGAGAAATCGATAAATTTTGGGTATTTACAAACTCTCAATGGCAGGGTTTGAAAGTGAACACACTCATAAGTCGAAAAATATCTGTATTTTATTCACTTTTAGATTATGGATTTTAAGTTACAGTGGATATAATATATAGATATCATATAAATTTCTAAACTTAAATTAATAAAGTTCTTAATAGGAAAAAAAAAATGATTATTAGTAAAATAAGCACTTTCAACTTTAATAAGTTCTCTTCAGCACATATAAGAATGTAAAATAGAATTATTCTGTTTTAAGTTTAATGATTATTAGTAAAATAAGTTCTCTTCAGCACATATAAGAATGTAAAATAGAATTATTCTGTTTTAAGTTTATTCATTCCTTTAGATAAATGTTTTATATTTTGTGATATATATTTCTATTCGTATTACAAAATTTTATCACGATTATTGATTTGCATGTAAGTTAATTTTAATTAAGAAAATAAAAAATTACTATAATACTTTTTGCAAATAATAAGATAGGAAAAATAAACTGCATTTACTTTTCACTTGTAGAATCTGTTGTTGTTGAAGAAAAGGGTGGTGGTAAAGAAGGTTCAAGAGGTGAGCATGGAGAACTAAGTCCATCACCTTCTTGCTCTTCATTATCACCTTCATGTCCATTCTCTTCATTTGAAATACTACTACTTTCAGTTGTAATTGATTCTGTTGGACTGGTAGGCTGATCACTTGTACAACGCTTCCTCTGAGAACTTTTTTCTTCTTCACATTCTTGTGTATTCTTTTCTTCCCTTGCTCTCTTTTTACCTTTAGCTGGACTTTCTCTTGTAATTTTCTATTTAAATAAAATATTAAAACTGAAATTTCATATTTTCAAATATTTTATCATCTTTTTAAATAACTCATATTTTATTACAAAACAGTAAATTTCTTAGATTAATAGGAAGGAAATATCAAATTATGAAGAAAAATTATTTTCTTTTCACCTTTATTAAAATATTAAATATGTATTGATGTATTTTACTTGGAAAATTATAAAATGTAAAATATAATAAGATTATAGATTACTGAAGTTAATTTCAATGTATAATAAAGCTTCTATTTTTGTTAGTTTGATTGCAATTTACTATTATTTTTATTTTGGGATATCTCTGTTTTACACTTTCTATAATTTAAGGCTATTTTCTTATTGTAATTAATAATAATAATAAAATATAGCACATATAGCAATTATTTGATTATGAATCAATATTATGGGATATTGATTATTTTAAGAACTAAAACTTTTAATTTTTTTGATAAAAATTACATTTAAGAAAAGTTTTAAATAATTTTATTGTGGATTGCAGCATAATTTATTAATAGACAAATGCCAACTATTGTTTTAAATTTATCATATATAAAAAAATGATTAATTATAAGCTTTATTTGTTTAAAATAATAGCATTTTTAAGCATTTGTAGCTTTATTTGTTTAATAATTAGCATTATTAATGCATTTTTTGAAAATGCTATTATTAATATCATATTTATTTATTATCATAGTTGGATACAGATCAAAGAGTTTTGTATATTTCATCCATTTCATTAAGTTAAAAATCAGGAAGAGTCAATCATATTTTCAAGCAAATTTTCTAATATCAACTTAGACACAATTCATTTTCTGAATTCCAGAAATTCAAAACTAAAGATAAGCTTGCATTGGGAATACAGATAATCCTTGATTTATGATTAGTGCTGATATTCAAAATATTTAACAACTGGAATGGTAATATATGCATACTGTAATCTTAAATTGAAAATATCAGACCACTGCACAAAAATTAACTTACGCTAATTGTAGTCATACTTACTATTTTACAAAAGAATAAAAATGGATGAACAATAAAACTAAAATTAAAACAACTATTTAGTAGTAGTAATAACTACTTAATTAGAAGTCAATAATAATTTGGTAATTCTCCTAAAGAAAATACAATGCTGCCTATAATCTGTATACAAAAGTGACAATACAATTAGTTGTGAATACAATATTATGAGTTAATATTAGAATTTATATTAATTAATTAATTTTTACTGCTTAAATAATTATTAATATATTATTTAACAATTGGTATGGAAGTATTAAAATAGTTTAACAATTAGTATGCCATATCAGTGTGTATCTGCTGAATATCAGCAGTGTTTATAACCCACTCATACTTATAAATTCTGTGACTGGTCAATGCAATTGACAAAGGGTTCAAGTTCCTGACTAATGGTCTGATAAAAAAAAAAAAACATTCTTTTTGTATCTGGTTCTTGTACTTTTGTTTTCATTAAGTTTATTCTGATAAAGTAGAATGCAAGAATAAATATTAGAAACAGGCATTCCATAAATTTTGGGAATTTCTTTGACTTATGATCTCTCCAACTTACAGCAGTAAAATTCAAACCCTGTCACAAGTCAAGGACTACCTGTATATAAATTAAAATTTAGTAGAATATAAATTAGCATATTGCTTTGAGAAAATATTCTTTTCCATCTAGTAGTTTGCCACAAATGGATAACATTTTGTGTGTAATAATGGAGAACAACATTTTTTCTGTGCATAGAACTCATCAAAATTAGATTCTGGAACATCTGAATTTTAAAATATTTGAATAAATAAAAAATTTTGATGATTCATTGAAGAACACCTATAGAACTGTGGAAGTTTCTAAGAATCAAATTCTAAAAGACTATAAACTTGAGCTAGCTAATTCTAACCCAGTGATATCATTGGATTATAATGACATACACAAAAATTTGACAAATCTCATTGGATACAACAGTCACGTGATTATTTCTTCAAGAATTAATGGAAGATGGCATGTTTGTTTGGCTATCAATCCATGATCATTTTCAAAATTTTGTTGTATTACTTTTTTAAATTAATGTGATTATTTCTTCAAGAATTAATGGAAGATGGCATGTTTGGCTATCAATCCATGATCATTTTCAAAATTTTGTTGTATTACTTTTTTAAATTATAATGCATTACCTCTAATCTTTTATCTACTTTTTTATTATAAGTTATTTTGAGCCGTATTATTTAATATACAATATTTTAACTTAAAATATAAAAAATATACATTTTGATAGGCTTAATAGTTATATTGACATCATATACTGATGTGATAATATAAATATGCCAAGAATATTTTTTTTATTTAAGAGAAATTTCTGTCTTATACGTGATTTTCCAAGTTTTGGCTTAAACCTAAATTTGAATTTTATGTAGGAAGAATATTTTTGTTCTGCTAATGTTACTAAAATTCTAAATTTAAGTTCAGATTACCAACATATTTATTATTCAGGAAAAACGATGAACTAAAAATAGTTTACAGCTATTATTTTGTATTATTCTAACATCATGCAATTTTGACTTGTGTCCCTTTTTTTGAGAAGGTACAATATTAAAATTATTTAAACATGTAATAATTATTATAAATATATAGTGATTCATCCTACAGTTAATAACAATGAAATAAACTAAAGCACCAAAGTAGAAGATTAAGTACTTATTTATTTAGATAACGTTTTTGCCATTCAATAGCCATCATCAGTCAAACATATACATATATGTTCAACTAATGATGGCTATTAAATGGCCGAAAACGCTATCTAAATAAGTATTTAATCTCCTACTTTTGTGCTTTAGTTTATTTCAATGTTATTATAAGTTATTAATTTATTTTAAAACATAAATAATTCTTAACTATAATCACTAAATTTTTATATTGCATTAACAAAATAATATTTTAAACAAAAATTCTGATTGCATTAAGAATATATATATCATATTTTTATGATACATTATTTTATTAAATATCCTATTAACAAAGAACATTAATTATTTAAATGACATCATATTACATAATTAAATCAATTGCAGGTGTCCCAACTTCAAATTACATCAAAAATACAATTAAATTTTATAATGTAATTATAAAATATAAGTATCCCAAAAACCATTGATCTAACCTCTATTAGAATCAATTTTTGAATAAAACTGAATATATTACATAAAAGAAAAATTTCCCAGTATTTAAAAAATTAAGAGAAAATATTAACAAACCTTTTTCTTTTTATCTTCATGTTTATCATTATTGTTAACTGTTGTAACACCAGGTGATTTTTGAACACTTCTTGTGCTATGAGTATCAGAATTAAAAGGACTACTCACTCCTCTTGATTTATTCTTTTGTGACTGTAATAATTTTTATTTATTTTTTGAATTAATAAAGTTCATTTATAGTTTTATTTAAAAAATTACTTAAGAAATTAACAATTTTATAAACAAAATGAAATTAATATATAATTTCATTTTGTTTCTATAAGTTATATAATAAAAAATATCTTCAATTTTGAAACAATATTGAAGGGATAATAGGTAAACAATTAAAAATATTCAAATTTTTTATTAAAAAAATCATTTTAATATATTTTATATATTTATTGGCTAAATTTAAATTAAGGGCATGTTTAAAATTTATGCAGTTTTAGAGAGACATAGATGCATTATCTTATTTATATTGAATTTTTATAAAAATGCAAATAAAATATTTGTTAAACAATTTATATTTTACAAAAATATCATTTTTGGCCTGAAATTTCTATTTAATTCTGTATAACCACTTGCTTTACATATATAGTAGAATTTACAAAGCACTGTTAGCAAGGGACAAAAATTTTATTGCCATAAAACGTTTTCAGACCCTATCTCGGTCC
This sequence comes from Olivierus martensii, assembly GCA_000484575.1. Taxonomy (NCBI): domain Eukaryota; kingdom Metazoa; phylum Arthropoda; class Arachnida; order Scorpiones; family Buthidae; genus Olivierus; species Olivierus martensii. Next base: position 11,147 of record AYEL01054692.1, read on the forward strand.
CTCTTCAGTATGTGTTTCTCATACTAACAAAAACAGAAATCGAACAGTAATTTAGAATAGAATACAAAAAACTTGCTAACAGTGCATTGTAAATTCTACTGAAATTTCTATTTTTATATTCATAAAATACTCATTAATTTTATCTAATCATTCTATTTATCATTAAACACATTTGTATATATCAAATATAGACATTTTTGGACTTATGCAATTTTTGGAACAAATTAAAATACAATAGATTCTCCATTTACAGAAATATAATTATACACTTTATCACCTACTACTGAAAAATTATCATCAAATTTATTATGTTATAAAAAATATGTGAAAATTAAAACTGAACAAACAGATATATGAATTATTTTAGCTTGAAACAACCTTTAAATTTACTTTTAATGATATATTTTTTTTAATTTCTTCAAAATTTTAATTTATTATATTTTGTGATAAAAGTTGTTTAAAATTATTTACAGAAAATGCAAAACCACTTATAGTGATATTAACCAATTTTATATATTTATAATATTAAAGAATATAGCTAGATCGGAAGAGCGTCGTGTAGGGAAAGAGTGTAGATCTCGGTGGTCGCTGTAAAAATGAAAAAATTTACATAAAAGTCTTGATTTTTTTTTTAATTTTAAAAATTTAATTGTTAAAACTTTTTTGACAAATTTTTATATATTTAGATTCATTTTTTAGGAAATGTTTGTTTATTTATGAACTAAGTTTCATACCAAAAAACAAAAATATCAAAAATAATATGTTTTATTCCACAATTTACAAAATTATATTAAAATTCAAAATATTTGTAAATTTTCAAATAAATTTTGAAATGCTAAAAAGAAATGGTAGTTAAAATATTATATCATTTAAAGCATAGTGTTTTCCTTGAATGATAATTACCTCTTTACTTCTTCTAGTTCTCATAACATGTTTTCCATTAACTGAATTATTATTTTCTTCTTCTTTTACAGGTTTAAACATGAAAGGAGGAGGTTCTCTAGGTTCTGACAAAGGACGCTGTTCACCGTATTTTTTAAAAAATAACCTACATTCTGTACATAACAATGCATGATCTTTTCCAGCATGATGCCAATCTTTAGAGGCTGTATTATATAAAAATTATAGTATATAAAATATTATATTAATTTTATAAAATAGAAATTAATTATAAAGATAAAAATTTCTCACTTGTTGTATAGCAATGATGACAAGCATATCCACTTAAATCTCTAGAGTCAGAATCATCTGAATCTGCCTCTTCACTGGCTGAACTCAAGTCCACTGATATAAAATCATAAAATATAAAATTTTATAATTTGATTAATAATTCTTAAAAATCTGTAGAAATAATACCCAAATTATTTATGAGTTAAAGTTTACATTTATATAAATATTTAGTTATGATGATAATCTATACATTAAAATAAAATATACACTGATTATTTATTAATATAAGATAATCAATGTATATTTTATCTCAATTTATAGATTACTCATGTATAGATAAATATATTAGTGAAGATTATGTCTTCACTAATATACTATGATTGTGATTAATTTAATATTTAAATAATTTAAATTATTGTCTTTTATCTAAATTTGATTTTTATATTTATTTTGATTCAACTGATTTCCAATTTATAAAAAAATTTCTTACAAATTAACAATATACTTTAAAACTAACAATACATAAATATGATTCAGATTATCATTTATTTTATCTTGATAATGAACTCTCTCTTTAAAGGATTTTCATTATTATATACAATGATCTAAAATAATATATTGACCGAACATTAATATATCAATCAATACCTAAAACAGAATGTGTTTCTTGCTATGTATTCTTTACTGTTTAAGAGCTTTAATATTTCATCAATAAAGAAATTTTTTTCATAAATAAATTATTTTAATAATACATGTTAATAACAAATAAATATATCCTTGTTTTAGTAAATCAAATCAGATTCTTATATTTCTAGTTAATGAAATCATGAGGAGATAAATGATGCATGATAAATGCATAATGTTCTTCTCCAAAAAAAGAAGATAAATGCAGATAAGTTATATATTCAGTTATTATATTAAAATTTCAGTTATAACATATTACGACATTATAACCTTACAGATGATTTTTATTTATTTTTAATAAATTCTGAAATATAATATCAACTATAAAATTAAGTTTTTTTATAATAAACGAATCCTTTCAATTTTACAAAACATCATTTTATTTAAATATAACAAAAGTTTTGCATGAATATACTAACATTATATATTCATAAAAATTATTTATTATATCTAATTCAATTTAAAGATTAATAGATTAAACACATTTCCTTTTGATTAGATTTGTTATTATTAAAATTATATTCTAAACAAATTTGTTTTACTATATTTGATGAGTGAATCAAAAATCAAATATTAATCATTATCAAGATATTTAAAATAATTTAATATTTCACAATTATATTATAATTATCATAGAGTGTGATATGAAGAAAATATATTATTAGAATTTCAAATTAAAAATTAATTAAATAAGTATTAATAAATTGAAATTAAAGACATAATTTTGAATAAACTAGCATTAATGCTATTTATATAAGTAATATATAAAATGTTTCTTACTACTGCTTTTACTTACACTTATACCTCATAAACTAATCAGCACTTTTAGCAGTTAAGTTTCACTTTTGTTTTTACGTTACGAACATTTTCGGCTCAAAAAACTGAGTCAAAAACCTTTGTAACATAAATCGAAAATGAAACTTGACTGCTAACAGTGCTGATTAGTTTATGAGATATATAATAAATATTATATATATATAATTTTATTCTTTAAATAGATTTATAAGAATGAGTCAAAAACCTTTGTAACATAAATTGAAAATGAAACTTGACTGCTAACAGTGCTGATTAGTTTATGAGGTATATAATAAATATTATATATATATAATTTTATTCTTTAAATAGATTTATAAGAATATTTTATATAGTACAGTTTTTTATAATCATGTAAATATGTTAATTTATTTATATAAATTTGTATAGTGATATTAAAATAAATGAATTTAATTCTTTTTATAGGTAAATTTGCTATATAAACTGGATTACTATATAAACTAAATATTTTTTCAGTTATTATGCATTAATTGTTTACCTTATATGCTTTAGTTATTATAATAAAATCTAAAAAATATTTTTCATTAAAAAATAAAAAACATTAAAGCTGAGATATTATAAATTGAATTTTTTAAATTTAAAAACCAAAAGCATTTATCTATAATCTTTATAGTAATATAAATACAAAGTGATATATATTTGTTTATCTGAATTTAAATATTCAATATAAGTGAATACTTTAAACTAATTAAAATTTCAGAAGTCATATATCAATATCTGAATATTTAATAGAACAGTGTATAATCTATAAAATGAACTTTAGTATCAATATCTCCAAAGCTGTTCTAAAAATATTGTTCATGTTTATATAATTTATTTTTTAAATAATAGATTTATTTTACTTTTATTATTTAAGAAATCAGAAATACATATTTTCATATTTTGTTAAATACTGTATAAATTAAACAAAGTTAAAATAATCTTATCTTGAGAAATATTAAAATTTTAAAACAAATAAATTTCAAACGTTATATGGAAAAAAAGCAATAATATTCTGTCATGTTTTCTTAATAAGAATGATTATAATGTATTTTATTTCAGTAAATAACTATATATTTATAATTAAGAATGACTGATATTATTGAAACATTTAAAGTTATTTAATTTTCCAATTATCAATTTAAAGATAAAATATTTCATTTTAACTATTTCAAAAATTTTTACATATAATATGTCAATAAAAATTCTCATATCGATGTGGATACTCATTATGCAATCATTAATATTTATGAACTAATTATAATTTTAGATTAGGATTTCATCATCTCAATATTATAATTTATTTTAAAATCATCTCATTCTTAACATCATCTATAAAATTATATAATTATAATTATTCATAAAACAAAAATAGAATTTCATTTTAAAATATTTTGAATAAAATTTGTCCATTTTGAAATATTTTAAAATGGACAAATTACATATTTATTGATCTTATAAATGCTTTTCAAAGTTTAATTTATTAAAAAGCCAATAAATAATAGTAATTATATAACATTCATTTTCCAAGAAGTACAAATCATTCTATAGTGAGTTTTAAAAAAAACTTTTTCAATATTTAATTATATTTAGTTATGCAATAACTAATGTTACTTTATATGAATTTTCATTTAGCAAAAATTTTTAAATTCATAAAAATTAAAAAAACATCTATCTTAATTATGTAATATGACTTTAAACTAATCAAAGTTTGCTAAATAACATTTGATGGAAGTAAAAAGCTTATCCTAATTAGTAGTCATTAGTATAGATAATAACTAATGTAACTTTATATTAATTTTCATTTAGCAAAAATTTTTAAATTCATAAAAATTAAAAAAAACCTCTATCTTAATTATGTAATATGACTTTAAACTAATCAAAGTCTGCTAAATAACATTTGATGGAAGTAAAAAGCTTATCCTAATTAGTAGTCATTAGTATAGATTATTTTAATGTTAATTACATTCCATTAGTACATTGTTGATAACAATAGGCAAAGTAAATCTTATAATGTTGTATATAAAAATAAATAGATGGCACCACTATGTTCTGATTTAAAATTCTACCCTCTGTTAATTTTCAGTAGTAATTAAGCATTTAGTAATTGTTTTAATTATAATATAAAAAACTTTGCATTTATAATTATTAATATTGAGATAATTTTTTGTATTTTACTTTCCTATATTGTATTATATATAATTATTATTGATCCATTATATACCAGTATTAATTAAATAGAATTAGTTTTTAAGTGAACAACTCTTAGTGTGTTGAGTGTAAAGCATAAGACATGTAATCAAATAAAACATTTAGCAAAGTAATGATTTTATAACAAAATCTTTTCTGTTAAACATGTACATCAGATGTAAATATTGTAGACAAAAGTATTGATTTCTAACAAGAAAAACAAGAATAAAATTTATTACTAATAATTCAAGAAAATTTTGTAAAATATTATTATTTCACCATAATCACAACTATCAAAAATATTTTTTCAGTATAATACGATATTAGATTTTAGTATTTTACTGAATAACCGAGAAGATATTGATATTAATAATTAATTTGACAAACAATTATTTATAATTTCAGATATCATATATGCTAATAAGATGACTAAGTCCATTTTTTTAAATATTACATATAAAAGAATTAAAAATTATTTTTGTTACTAAATTGATTAATCTCTTTTTATAAGGAAATGAAGCAGACAAACCAATCTAGCATTTAAAGGAAGTTTTCATAAAGAAAATAAAATAAAAGATTCCTTCATTTCTGGTACAAGTTTAAATTAACAATGATACAATAGGAATAGCATTGATTGAATGATGATAAGTTGAACAAACTTTCTGGACATAGCTCTATCTGGTACAATTTATAAGATATGCATCGGAGAATTAAAAATTCTCCCCTCACTGAAAGATAATTAAATGTGCAAACTGGCAGTTCATTGTGTTAAAGATTCATTGAAAAACCTTTAAAATCTCAGAAACTGCAGATGATGAGGTATAGTTCTTTTGGAAAGTTTATTCGGCTTATCATCATCTTTTGATCGATGCTATTTCTGTTGTGTCATTGCTAATCTAAACTTTTACCAACTTTTTGCTGGAATGCTGACAAAATTCAAACTCAAGTAGACCTATCCAAACTTTTTATTTTCTAATCATCTCAGTTTCCAATTTATAATCTGTATAACATTAGTATTTATTGGCAAAAATTTGTTAAAATGCTGAATTTCTTCATTCAATTAAATTTGATTAATTTTTAAAAATTATTTTTTAAAAATTTTAATTTTTTTTTTTAATAATTAATATTTTATATATTAATTTTTTTTTTTTTTTAAAAAAAAAAAAAAAAAAAACATATTTGGCTATTTATTTATTTGTTTATATTAAAAATTAAATTATACTATTGATTGAAAAAGTGCTTAAATATGTCTTATATGGAATAATAATAATAATTATTATATATTATTTTAGTGACAAACTCACAATAATCGTTAGAAGTTGGTCTGTTCTGTTTTGTACATGTTCTTATTCGCCTTAATACAGTTTGTCGTCTGTGTCGTCTGTGAGGACGAGACGTGGCGGCCGCTGGCGTCTTTTTCCACAAATAATAAAATTCCACTAAATCACCCTGGCAACAAGATAAAAAAAAAGAATCAATTACATTACCGTATAAAAATAATAATAATATTTTTATTATTATTAATAAACCGGAATGTTTAGCAATATTTACAAATTAACTTCCTATTAAAATTCCCGTAAAAAAAAAAAAAAAAAAGTTATAATCCTTTTGACCGAACTGTCATTGTAAAACAAAGAAAACGTGTATGTTTGCCAAACCAAACACTAAACCGCTTGTCATACAGCTATTAGGAACACCTGCCAAGACGTGTTTCCCTGTGTTCGCATAAACAATATCATCAACATCGAATTAAAATTTTTATAACAAAAATTATAACAGAAAGAGAGAGAAAAGAGGAAAAATCAAAAGTGTGGCTTCTTTTTATTTTCCGAAAAGGCACTACCATTTACAAAGCTGTTTAGACTTAAAAACATAAAAATGTCCGGTTTAGCAGGATATTTTGGCAATGATCCAATGACTACTCGAACAGGCAGTTTGATGGTGTTTTCTTCCTGTATATAGATCTTTAGCAACGCTGTAAGATAGTATTTTCGGATACTGTAGTTTATTATACCGCTCCACTATGGTTTATTTTAACTATCAATCTTTATCACCGTTCTGAGTGCCTCGGTGGAACCTGGTAAATATTTTACTAACTCTGGGTGTTTCCAAGTTATCTCACCTATATTTTATTCATAAACATACAGTTCGGGAATGAAACCACCAATTCTCTACAAAACACATCAGCTACAAAAGTAAATGGATTTCACTTTCTTCCAGAAGAAAAAAAAATTTTTTTAAAGGAAAAAAAAATAAAAAACGATAGTTGCTGAAAGGCAGCAATACTATATTTTATTTTATTTAAAAGATAAACAATAGATTATACATAAAAAAAATACCTCCTCCGGTCGAAATTTAATAAATAGTAAACAATAAATGCTTCAATACGGAATAAAATTTAATGAAACATTAATTCGATAATTTTGAATTTTATCAGATATATTAATAGTCAAACGTGGCTGGTTGGCTGGATGTCTCTTTTTTCAGTTGAACCACTGTACCGATTTCTATAAATAGGGTATCTTTAGAAAGGTCTAATTTTTGGATATCTGCGACAGACAAAATTATTTATTGTTATAAATAATAAAAATTAATTGAAATTGTAGTTCCTCTCAAAAGACAGAATTCGTAGATGGCACTGTAATCTAATAATGGATGCCATTTTATTCCCTACAAGAGTTCGGAGATGTTTTTCGTCATTATACAGTACTATAAAATTAAATCACAAAATTATATTTTCGCTCATTTATTATATGAGCGGGTAATTTCTAGTATATATAACACTTACGGTTTCTTTTGTTGGTAGTAATTCTTTTCGGATTTTAAAGAAGTTCTTTCCGTACTGGCGAAGTCCTTTCACGAATTTTTTCTGTAAAAAAAAACAGCACACGTACATTAGCTTTAAATACATTTAACTGCTAATTAACAATTAAATTTGTATTAGAAACTGCGCTAAAAAATCGATCATCCGCTCACACGCGGCTGATATAATCGAACTGTGTGTTTATACTTGACGAAATTCATTAACGGAATGATTCGAGTTGATCAATAACAACAGCTAAAAATGCTCACGTAATGTCTAATTATAGAGCGTGAGCCGGAGATATTTTAAATATTGACTTTTATTAAACCTGAGCGTTTATGGCACTTGGGAAATTAATGTATTTATCTCGTAGAGATAGAGTACAAACAAGATTTAGGAGCGATACTGGTTTGTATGCTTACTAAACCGGGAAAATTATTGTATTTATTACGACGCTCAGGATGAATAAACTACATTGCATATTAAGGAATTTATGCTTATACCGGGAAAATTAACATAGAACTATTTATATACCGCAAAGATTTCAAGCTTAAAATTGTTTTGCAAGGTTATGGTTCTAGGAAAATTAACGTACTTAAAGCGCTGATAAGAGAAAAAAAAAAATCTAAAATTAACTTACGCAACTGGTCGGTTTGATAAGGAAAATGCGGCAGGAAATTTTAGAATTGTTAATATTACTAAGCACGTTATTTGTATAAATATATACGCAAAATATGATGATGCATCGATCATCTTTTATTCTTCCAGATCGCTAAATGCTTTTAACAGAAATTTGTGGAAAATACAGATGTGTAAAATGATAAAGATACTCTCGGGGTGGGGGAAATTAATTAAAAAAAAAAAACTTAAAAATAGTAGTATTAAAGTGATAACAAGGTTTTCCCTATTGGAAAATGAAATACAGATGTGTAAAATGATAAAGATACTCTCGGGGTGGGGAAAATTAATTAAAAAAAAAAACTTAAAAATAGTAGTATTAAAGTGATAACAAGGTTTTCCCTATTGGAAAAACGTGACATCATTCGGAATGGTACGTGAGAAAATGAATGCCGGGGTTTAGAATTCCTACTGACTAAGCTAATTCGGGATTCAATGCACGTAATCACCCCTACTACCCGCTAAGCGACCTCTCTCTTTTCTCCACCCCTCCGGGCTGCTTCCCCTTTCTCTGGTGGTGTGCAAATAATGTTTCCATATATAATTACGTTCTGTCCCGTGTTATCGGGTTCTGCAACTGTCCAGCACCTACCTATCTATCATCCGTTATAACGCGATTCGCATTAATGTCTCAGTTTTCAATGGCATGTGACAAACGATTTAGGGGCAAGTCGGTGCTGTTCTCTTGTCACAAATCAATGTCGGAGTGACATCAACCCAACTAAGGCGACCGGGCTGTCACAAAACATTCTACTTCTGTAAATAATTATCGTTAACGCGCACTTAACACAATCTTTTAAAAGCTCTATCGTTTCCGCAATGAGAAAATCCGAGTCTATTGTTTCTTTTCGCTGACCTTTAAATAGAGCATTTTCTGGTAGAACTGGGAATTTTCTAAAGCGCCAGGAGCGTAAAAAGATCTCTAAATCTGTCTATAGTACACCACGCGGTCGATTCTGATAGAATTTCTCAGAAATTCTCGACAAAAAAAATGAAAGAGCGCGACAGAAAATATACACTCGGATAGTTTAAATTGGACGTTATCTAATGTGTTACAAAGGACAACTTTCATAAAATGTCTTTCATCTTAAGAAACGATCATATACAGTTCGTTCTTCAGATTCGATCTGACTACAAAGGCCCATTCAATTACCGTATCTCTTATCTGGATATTTTACACCGGTAGCTTTCTATTATGGGGGAAAGACCTGCACAATTGACAGGCATCTACTCGATCATACAATAAAATCTGGAAAAAAAAAAAAAACCTTGTTTTTCCCACTTCTCTTTCTCCGTTTAATTAAGATTACTTCTATTACTTTAAAAGGAATCTTTCAAACAGAAATTAAGCATATAAAAAAAAACGTTTAAAACAGATTTATCTATAATTTACTGAAGATAAGATAAAATCCTAAAGTTGTAGATAAGATAGGTGCCTTAACGACTTCCATTATCTCCCTTCCTTAAATTATTTATTTTCTTACAGAACTATCAATTTAAAACTAAGGAAGTGCTTGTTCTATCAGAAAAACATCCCTTTAAAAAATAATTTAACAAATGGAAACAACTCAGAAATATGCATCACAACTTAAAAATTTAATACATAAAAATCTCTTTAATTTAAAAGATATTTTCTCTAATTATTATATTAATAATTCAGGTCAGTTTCATGGGGAAATCAACAATGTCACATTATCAAATTAAGTTAATCTACAACAGAATTCTCTAGTGAATCTGCATAATACATATATCACAATAATTTGTCTGCTCATACATTTATTGATATAAGTTCTTAAAAGCAAATATCCATTCTAAATGAAAACACTTATTACATAGTTTATTTATGATCTGATTTCATTCTCTAATTTTAAACTAATAGTGATAAAACCTGTTTAAAATTATTCCAATAGAATTTAATACTAAAATCTCAGTTTAATTATTCATTTAAAAGTATTTTTGAAACAGTCACTATTAGTTGTTACTAACAGTTACAGTTTATTACTGATAATTTAATAGTTTCTGCATTACTTACTGATCTATAAAATAACCATTAAATATTTTCCAATACAGATTTTACACAAATCATCATTTGTCAGTTTATTATTAAAAAAAAAATATGTAATTTTAGAGGTCAGTTATTAAATTTTTAAAATTTGTTGTTTTTCATATAAGCATTTTTGGATTTGTAATGAAAAAAAAAAATGTATAAATTAATAAATTCTGCAAATTAATTAAATCTGTGCTTCTATCAATGGCAATTTTGATGAAGCAAAAGCTCTTTCATTAGTGGAAAGGGAGGAGAATCTTTCACTAAAACAGGATATGCAAGATTTTCCAAACCTTCCAGCTCCTTTCAAAAATTTATTCTCCTGATGTTATCCTTAATTTAAACTTTGTAACGAATAATAAGTTCTTTAATAGAGCAATAAATTTAATGAACAGACTTAAATAATAAACCATTTTTTAAATATTTAACTCTTTAATTATTCTTCTTTCAAAGTGTGATAAGATGTTAAAAATTTAAATCCTTCCAAATTAAAAATAGAACAAAAGATTATAAAGTATCCACTTAATTTACAGCTGTTTCCCTCTTGCCTATTACACTTTTATATTTCACACAATGTGATTTTTCATGCCTGCAGCTGCAGAAAATGAATCAACTGCATTTTTATAGCTGCTTGGAGGACAATGAGATATATAAAAGTTGTTAAATGATGTTAAAACTGGTTTGGCTGCATTATTTATGTCTTTATGGTCTATCTTTATTGTCTTAACAAAAGAATTATGACTTTGACAAGAATTATTTCATATTAGTCTCTCTCTGTCTCTATACAATAGTTTATATAATATATATTGTTAAGATATAAAGTTTTATTGCTTTCTTTACCAATAATATTATGGAGTATATGTTTACTAATAATGCTGTAATTATTCATTTAAAAATGATCTATCATCTTTGCTTCTACCTAGCAAAATACAAAATTAATCGATAATCAGTTACAGACAGAACAATCAATCTAATTTCGATTCTTCTTTCAAATTTACTGAGATTTTTAATTTGAATCGTTTGATTTTATAAAATATATTTAACTGTCAAATTGTAAAATATGATCTTTTATTTTGTCTATAAATATAGACAGAATAAAACAACAGGATAAGTTTGTTTTGTTTATAACCACTGAAAAATTGTTCTAAATGTTATTTGTTAGAGGAAATAATAGAAATATATTTTGAAAAATCACTCATAACAAATTAGTCTATATATATATATACAGTAGTTATATATATACATGATTATAAAATTGATAAAATAAAGTTTGTTTTTACAATTATGTGATTAATTGAAAGGTGAATGACAGAAATAATATTTCATAAAAATTGGATAAAAATTATCCAATATGGAAATATAATCCAAGTTTTCCAAATTATATTTCTGTCAATTTAATGCAGAAATGCAAAATAACTTTTATTATTTTATTTTTTGTTTATAAAAACTGAATAAAATAAAGCTTATATTATGGATTCTTCATTAAATAGAATGTTTTCTTTAAAAAAAAAAAATTTGTTTTCAAATCTTTCCAGACAAATCAAATTTTTTTAAAAATGGTTAGATTTACTGTAAAAATTTTATGGAAAAAAATAACTAAAATAAATCCAATAAAACGGAATTAAACTAAAACACAAACATAAATCAAGCTCTAAAACTGTTTATAAATTCCAAATATAATTTAATAACCTAGTCAACAATCACAATATTTTTTCTGCTATATGTCAGAGACAGAATGATTTATCATTTTAAACATCACTGAACTGTTTATTTTTCTTGTATGTGTTTCTTAAACAGACTTCTTAAATTTCCATTTAAAAAAAAATCACATAATGACTTTCTACTACAGATGCCGTTGAGAGAATAAAAAAGAAAAAAAAAAAAAAAATCACTCTTCACTGCTTGTTTACTTATTTTTCCAGTTCAATCAATTATGGAGCAACTGCTTCACAATTTTTTAAAATGTTATTTAAAACTGTTATACCAATAAATTTAGTTATAACAATTTTATACAAGATTATTTTTAATACTTCTTATCAATTTATGATATAAATTGCCAATTTGAGCATATGCTAAACATTTATAAACTGCTGTTTATAAAATTAATTTTAGAAATTCGATTTAATTGCAAAAAAATTTTAATTTTAATTAAAAAATTAATAAATATAATTTTGGTCTGCATTTGATTTAATTAATCTGCAGTAACCGAGAAAAAAATGTTTTAAATAAATCATCGTTAAAATAATCAATATTTTAGACTTAGATTATAATATTTTTTTTTAATTCTAAACATCAAAGCAGGAAAAATGAAATAAAAACCAGTTTGTTTCTTAATCTTTAACCTTAATTCTAATTTATTAGAATTATCATTTATAATAATAATAATAATAATTAAAGAATAGATAAAAACCCAAATTAAACTACACTATAAAAATAAATTATGAAATAATTAAAAAGTGAAAAATATTAATGTTAATCTTTTTGAATTTTTTTTAGATATAATAATTTTTAAATTTAAAATGAATTCTTAAATTATTTTTTGTGGATTCACAAGAAAAAAGATAAAATATGCAGATTAAAATGCTTGTTTATATGTAGTTAATTTAATATGCTGAGTTAACATAATACTTTTTTGTAGTTTTTATTAAAAAGCAAAAAAGCTTTATTGAATGATTCAGCATAAGTGGTTGGATTTGAAATTTCATGAAAGATTTTGCAATTTAATTTAAGAATTAAGAATTGTTGATTAACCAAGCATAATAATTTCTTTAATTTTTAAAATTTAAATGCAATTATCAACAATACCAAAGTATAATTTAAATTTAAAATATAAGAATCCTTTAATAAATATTTTAAGTTCTTTAAAGCCGTGTAATATAACTTAAAAAGTTTTAATATACCTCAATACTATTAAATATAAAATTGTTTATATAAAAAAAAAAATTGTAAAATGATTATTTTTACCTGTTCTTCTTCAGTCCATTTCTTTTCTATTCCTAATGGAATTGGATTTTTTACAAGAGCTTGAAGAGCTCTACCGGTGTCATAATTATTCTCGTGAAGCTGATCAAGAAAAACTGAATAATTATTGAAATAACTAATACTGAAGTTCCTTTAGTAATGAAAGACAAGTTATAAAACATTTATTAAATCAATTATATATGACAAAGATTATCATAACCATATCTGGTGTGATTTGATGATTAAAAAAAAATTAAATTAATTGAAACTTGATTGATTTTTCAGCTTTAATAATAATAAAATTGTTTTAAAAAATAAAGCAAGACACATAAATTCTGTTAATAACATTGTGAAAAAAATTTTTTTTATCATTTTATTTAAAAGAGCAATATATTTATCTTTACAGATAATATATTATCAATCAGTTTCAATAACTACGTACTTATTTTCATTTATATTCAGCTTTGTGCCAAATGTAATGCAATAATTTTGAAAACTAACATCTGGCAGAAAATTGTTACGGGTGATTAAGTTAAAATATTTATTACATACTGAAAATGATTAGTTATAAAAATAATATATATAATTTTTATTTTTATAAGAGATTGAATTATGTTTTCATCCAAATAAAAATAAAAATTTACTCTACTTCTTGTTATATGATATCATATTATTTTCAACATAATGTTTTAAGAATTAAAAATACATTCTAAAATTACTTTTTAAGGTTAACAACCATTTCTATTTATTTTTTCATCAATATATTTTGTTAAGATTATTACTGCAATTATATAAACAGGAAAAAATATAACAGAATTCTATTTTATGTTTATAAAAGTACATTTTATTACTATTATTATTAACATAAAAAATTTATCTATATTATTTTTGAATAACTAGTTTAAAAATTTACCAGATCTAATGCATTAATTGTTGTGTCATCTCGAGATGCTGCAAGACATCCATCTTCAGCAGAACCTCCATCACACATTCCTGCAAATGCTGCCATACTTCTATATAATAATTTTAAATTAAAATATATTAAAATTGTAAAATGACCATATTTCATATATATATATATAGTGTATTATATAAGCATGGATCATTTTAAAAATTGAAATATTTATTGAAATACTGTATTATTTGACATTTCTAAAAAATTAAATGGAAGTAATAAATTCCATTACTATAGTGTAGCATATAGTATATATCTTGTAACCTATGACTTATAATCTATTGTCCTTTCCTAACCTGTTGTTTATACATGAAATTATTTAAATTATCACACTCATGATGAAATCATTTTGCAAGATAAAATCTCTTTGTAAAACAATTGCATAATAACTTGGCTATGATGTTAGAAAAACAAAACAAAATAAACTGTGTTTGTATCAATGCTTTTCTAACATTTCTTGGCATTGCATCAACATATCATCTATCAATGTTTTAATGAATAAATAGTATTCCAATTCAGTAATCACCTACTGTATATTTTAAAATATAGTCTTGTGACATTACTAAAATGATCCATTATATTAAAATATTACTATCATCATTACAATATTACAAAAAAAATTTAATTTATATCAAAATAATAATGTATTTATATAGATATTTCAATGTTTTCCTGAATAATGGAATGATTATCATATTTAAGCAAAACATACAAAACATCCCATTGTAAGTCAAATTAATGCAATTAATTTATATATACCGGGCTGCTCGTAGATACATCATCAAATCACAATCTGGTACTCCAGGTGTCCATCGCAACTCCTCCAAAACTTCACATTTCTCTGGCATTTCGTTTGGAGTCACGTGCAATCGGCACTCAGGGAGGCGTGCCTGGTGGCTAGGACCCACCCTAATTTCGCCCTGCGTGCTCGCCAGTCTGCGTGTTTCTGGATTGTACCCCAAAATGTAGAAGAAATTATCTTGCTTTGGAACAAAACTCTTTGCAGCAAATATATCGGAATAATGGTGGACTTTGCACTTTCCCCTAAAATTAAATTATTATTTAAAAAATTAAAACTCGAAAACTTCAAACATTTTTTTTTCTTCGACATACCTTAGGGTTGAAATAGGATAACAGTCTGTAGCATCTGAGATGAACAATTCTCTACTTTTTATAAGAGGATCATGTATGACTAAATCCTTCCCGGATACTGTAAAAAGCAAATATTTTATTCTCCAAACACATCCTAGTCAAACTACAGTTTATAAAGTGATTTAATTTTTCTCCAAATTAGATTTTAACCTTAGATAAATTAATCATGATGAAACACATTACATAATACAAATTAAATGCAGAATATTAATTTAATCCAATTTAAATGACATTTATTATTATATAATCTGTGAAGAATATCCAATTATATTTGCATATATCCATTTGAAATTTGAATTTATATCAAAGTTAATATTTATTATATATGTTTAATATTTTTTACAGCTCGGATTGTTTTTATGCTAGGATTCTAAAGTAATCTAGTTAAAAGATTATGCTCTAGAAGTTTAATCTACTTATACTTTATTGGATTAATAATAATTTATATCTATTTTTTTTTTATCTTTAAACTTCCTATTAAATTATAATTTTGATTTGATGATTTGATTTAAAAATTGTATTAAGAAACTGATCTAACATAGTTAAAATTAATCCATCAATTGTTTAACTAATAAATTGTGAAAATTTATGTAACAAGGAATAAAAAAAGATAATAGACTTTACTCAGAAAAGCTTTCCAAATAATATATTTGTTTATCTTTAGGCAAAGCCGGAATTTTCAGCAACAGAATATATTCAGAGAAAAAAATTTCATATTACAGAACAACAAAAATTCGAAAACTGATGTTTCGAATGTTTGTTGTTGGCCAACATTTCTTAGTTTGCACTATAACAAACTGATTATAAAAATTTTATTCATAAATTTATGATAAATAAAATTATTATACATTCTATTCTTGTAAATTTGGCAATAATTCAGATCTAAAGATGAACAAATATATAATTTGAAGAGCTCTGCAGAATTTTTGTTTTTGCACTGTATAAATGTACTTTAGTTAATTGATGGTATGTATTTCTAAAGTTTGGGAATGTTCCAAATAGATGTTATTATTTTCTTAAAACTTTCTTGGGATTTCATGCCACTTTTTAAGAGCAAGATAAATAGATTATAGCATATCATGATGAGATTGATATAATAAAAACTACTAACTGACAAAACTTAGTCCTTTTAACTTGTTTATGACAGTGTTAATTGGAAGCAAAAAAAAAAAATGATGTTGCCACAAATTTATCCTAATTCTCTGAAGTAATAATGATAGATTATTATAAATTAAATCTTCTAAATTAAATAAAAATGAAAAAATATTTATGATAGTTCTATAATAATTTTAACAATAGGAAGAAATGAAAGTTAAGATATAGCAAGATATTGGTTAACGTTTGATTTAAATGTTGTAGCAGTTTATGCTATAATAATAGAAAATTTAAAATATAATTTTTCTTTCGAGCTTTTATTAAATCATTATCCAATGCCCATTTTTCATGTATTAATTAAAACATTAGTTTTAATTCCAAAATTCAGAAGTCCTGAAATTAAAATTAACTTGAAATTAAGATTATTAGCAATTCTTCGATGAACTTCCAAAACAAAATATATTTGCTATATTAAGAGCTTTGATTTATTATATATATATTAAAATTTTATCTATATAATTATTCATGGATATGCAAACTAACTGATGTATGTATTCTTTAATCAAAAAAAAAATTAAAATACTTTAAAACAAAAAACAATGATTTCGGAATGTATTTTACATTCTTTATCAAGAACAACTTAATGTCTTTCATAAAAAAAAAGAAAATATGGAAATTTTATCAATATTTCCAAGGAAAACTGCTATTTTTTTTTTTCTACTGAATAAATTATCCTCGCTATCAAAATGAATTTGAATTGTAAAAATACAATATATTGTATTTCAATATTTACTGAAAAGAATACTAGATCTGTCACAAATAATCATATATGTATAAGAAATTGCCAGAATAACATATTCATCATTGCATTTAATTGTTTTTTGTTTTTTTTTTATAAAACCTGTCAGAATCAAAATTGCAGAGAACTCTAAATTAAGATTCAAAATTTACTTGTTTAATTAAAGAAGCGAAATTTATTTTTTCTCAGCACGAAAAATAAAAACCTCGCATATCTAATTTTATTATATGCTTAGATTTTTTTTGAGAGAGATTTCACCTATCTCCGAAAAATCAATGAGGCTAATTATATCCCAGACAGTTATCGGAGCATGAAATAATGTCTAGTTTTGATAAAAATCTCTGCAAATATCTTAAGGATTATCATTTACCGAAATCTATTTTAAATTATCATACATATCAGAAAACAGAATTGCTAAGCAGTTCTTTTATCATGATTCAGAAACTGGAAAAATGACATTCAGCAGGTAAAAAAAAACAAACATCAGATTCTATTATTCGCCACCGAATTTCCAAAATGATTAACATTTAATTGCCTTTGTTGGAATCTGTAAAGCAAACTAGAATTACCATGGCATTAAATTTTATTTAACACATCCTAATTAGGCTATGTGACATAAGATGTAATTATCTAACAAGTATTTTATTCAAGCTGACATGTAAAGAATCTCCTTGGACACTTTGAATGAATTCTTAATCAGTCAAAACACAAACAGAAAAGAATTTGGTTGTGTTATTGGACTTTAAACTGACATCTGAAACCTCTGCAACTCAGATATCCGGTCAAAGTGTAACCAGTAATTCTAGATAATAAATTATTGTAATTGTTTTATCTCTAAGAGGACAATACTGTTACGGTTTGCACTTCATCCCAGCGTAACGATGTTTACGTAGCAGATATTTTTGACGTTGTTAGCTGTCCTATTAACGGTTAATTCTTTAAAAAAACTCTCTATAGACAGCAAAAAAAAAATTAATTAACGACCGCCATATTCTGCAAAACAAATTTTCCGGTCATCCGCAACCAATTTTTTATTTTTTTTTTTCTCTTTCGTCTTAAATTCGGTTAATGTACAAAACAAACTTATCGGAAAGATAATTTAAGGTTGAGAATTGGGAGGGAGTAAACGCTGTCTACAAATCCTCCGACATAATCGGGTTGGTAATTGAAGTAGGAAACAAATGCAGTGGCGAAGGCGGATATTCGCTATCGTTGTACCGAATTTGCATAAAGCGTTAACGACTCGTTCGACCAATCGGGAAGCGACTCTCGCAGCGAGAAGGAATAAACTTTAAATTTCACGCCAGCGACTGTTTTAAAACGGGCAATAAAATGATGAAGAAGTGAGAATTTAGTAGATCTACCCGTCACTTAAAAAGTTTTAGTTAAAATGTTGTTGGAACGTCGATAATCCTACCTCTAAGCCTGTAGACTTTTCGCTGCTCCAACTGTAGCGATTTTTTTTTTTTTTTGTTTTTCCGAGTCGCTTTACACAGTTCTGTTTATGTAATCAAATATTCAAGGTCGTAAAGTTCTCTTCGATGTTTACATAGAATCATTTGCTTGCATTATAATCGGCTGCTTCATAATTTTGCTTTTATCCTTTTTTTTTTTGAGGTCGAAAGGAAGACAAAAAAGCATCGTAAGGCGAGTTGCGATTGCTAAAAGGAAACTGCGAGGCGAAAAATTTCAATGTCACCGTGTTGAGAACATTTATGTCCGACACTCGATGCTATTAAAGTGGGAATGACGGAGAGAATTTAAGTTGCAGACCGCTTTCTTTGCGTGCCAAGTAATTCAAGCTAAGAAAATCGATTAGTCTATAGTCTGGTTGCCAGGTGATTTCAACTCTCATTTCACGCTTTCTACGCAGTAATAACTAGACTAGCTTGACTTTCTTCCAGTCATCTTTTTCTTCTTCATTTCTCCCTTTTTTTTTTCTCCTTTTTAATCCGCACAGTGTTTGCCAAGCGACTGCAGTAAGTACGATTTAACACTCTGTACGCTCCGTTGATTTTTATTTGTTCTCCGAAAGAAAGACCATTTTCATTAAATGGTTTTCCTCCTCTGCAAAACATTCTATAAAAGAATATGCCATCGGCTTCTTATTCAATTATCAAATTACTGGATGGCACATCGTTTTGCGCCCTTATTCAGTTTCCCAGATGCTTTTATCAAGTTTTGACCATCCAGTTGAGTTTCTCTTACAGGCCTTAACTCGGAGAGGAGGGGCAAAAAAAAAAAAATCTATAGAATGGAAAGGGCGCTCACTTCTCCCACCGCAACGATTAACTGAAGCAAATTAGATTTCTTTCCTAGCAAAAAACAAGCTGAATCCGCTTTTATATGACCACTAACAAAATGTCTCCCTACTTCAAGTTCTATCAGAATCTTCGCTACTCAATAATGTCTCTCCTCTTCCTTAAAAAAGAAGGTAAACTAATCAATTTTAAATACCACTACATAAGAAGCGAGTGATAAGAACTAATGGTATTGGAGGTACTTAACTTTAATTGTGCAACAGAACAAGAATTAATGTTGACAAAATACCGCAAAGACAGATCTGTTGACAAATTGCAGATTAGCGAATTCGACGGATGACAACTTAAAACATTTTTTTCTTCGCGTAAATATATATCAAAAAAAAAAAAAAAATAATCGGCCGAATAAAAGGCCCTCTAATTCTCTTCCTCCGGAAACGCAGAAAAAAAAAAAAAAAAAAAATTAATCGGAAAGGACAATACGGAAAATCGATACCTAATACTCGATTAAAATTATTAAAAATAAGGAAAAGAATCTTTAAAATTCCCAAACTGTGCTAACAATTTCTTAAAGCAAGCAGAAATATCGTGCAAATGTAGCATTAAACAACCGTATAGAGATATAAGTCAGGCATTGATTTTAACAGATTAAACTGTTTCACTCACCACGGATAAACGTATAATAATATAATATTATATATATAATCTGAAGAGCATTTTCCAGGTTAAAAAATGCAATAAGCTCAGAACGTATTAGTAGTTATTATCCGGATGGAATTCTTCCACCGAGCTCATATCTGTTTGATGTGTTGACCAGACATGCCTTCCCATCTCGACAGGTGACAGCTAAACGCGCATAAATCCAGCCCAGCCATCACACGACAATCTGCAGTCAGCAGCCTCGCCAGTTTGGCTGGAGGTAAGCGCCAGTCAGCATTGATAAAGGATAAAGAAGAGAACGTCAAACACATCTAGAGAACTAACAAATTCGTATCTGGCTGGCAGACAGCTCCTGGTCGTTGGTGCATCGGAGAGTGATGACTGGTTGTGGCGTTTTATGGTTAAGTGAAAGCTTTTACTCACCATTTTCTGTGTTGCGATCTTGAACGAGCAACTGATAAACCGTTTCTGGTACTTCCGAGAGTCTGTAATACCATCTGACGTTAACTACCAAGTGGTCCTTCTTGCTCTAGAAGAAAATAAAAAAAAAAAGAAAAATGTTACTCGCTTCTCTTTTATTTATTTTTTATTCTAAACTAATGAAACTGTCGCCATCCCAGGCAAAGATACTAGAAGGCTCAATAACGCTGCAGCACGCTTTTAAAAACAGTTATGGAGCCAGACATGTGGAAGAATTAAATATTAAAAATAAAAAAATTTTAATTGTGACAGCGATAAAAATATCCGCCGTACTTTATTTGTTCCACCAGCAAAAGTCGGCCATTTTTGTTTTTATTTTGTTAATATAAATTTGGATCGCAGAACTTTCCGCAAAAACCTTTAAAAAGTTAATTCCGAGGAGGAAGTCTAAAACTGGGACACGCCATTCTGCTTTCGCGAAATTTCGAGGTCATTTTTTTTAATTATAAGCTATTGCTTAACGGCCAACCAACCGTGAAAAAAATCGTAAAATTCAAGCCTTAACTGTTGTATCGCGTTTACATCGATCCTAATTACAATAAATATATATTTTCGTACTTCGCATATATCGTGACACTGTTTGCTAGCCTCATTTTGTGTTAGTAATTTTAAGGGGAAGAAACTATACAGACAAAATTACGAACGAAGACCTAAAAACGATAATTAGTTTATAATTCGGAAGTGCGTTGGCTTACGAGCGCAAATATAGATAATAGTTGATCAGCGACGGCCCTAAATACAGTTGTATAAGTGCTCTGAAAGGTTGTCGATTTGCACGGCATCAACTGGTATCATGGAGCTGTGGCCTGTATACAAAACGCCCGCAGCTGGACCAAACTGCACGCATCAATCAAACAGTCCATTTACTGGTCACAAAGAGGCCAAGTTGGCAATCAATAGCCACTTCATTATTCCTCCGACTTTACCAAGTGATGATCGTGCCACGACTCTTTCTACGTCTCTTTAAAATCTGCATTTTTATCAGTTAACGAGATTCTCTGACCACTCCTATCCGTTCAAATAAACTCTCATGTTTAGAGGGCTAAATAAACTATTTCTGACGTGGCGCCATCTGTGGATACGGTCGAAGACTAGGCAATGGACCTACCAAAATTTCCGACTGGCTGGTGGAGATACAGCTTCGCCTCGGGCCATTTATCAAGCGATGTCTGGCAGAGAGAAGAGAGAGTAGCCATTGTTTTGCGGATTACCTACAATCTATCAGGTTTCTGTCAGAAACGAAGCACCTGCTGACGTCTGACTATCTGTCACGTGTTTGACACTCTTCGTCGCCTCCACGTTAAATCTTCGGTCGCATTATTTACTCGGAATGACGTTTATAAAACGATACTCCTATTCTACAGGGGTAAACGGTGTCTTTTTTTCCTCCGCGTGTCTGGTACGCAGGGAGATCAAAAGTGGTCATTGCATGTTCCTTCTGGGCGGAAAGGTTAGCCACTCCCCCCAAATTTAGTACGTCTAGAGAAGAGTGTATCACGCTAACCGGGCAGATTCCGGCATGGAATTCCGCAGAGATCAATAAGCAGAAAAGCAATCGACTAGGGAGAAGCTTGCAGCTGCAGCCATACTTAATACACGAAAAAGTGCAGCCAAATAATTTGAAGAGAGTCGGCCATTACATGCCACATAGGGCGTCGAAAAGAACCTGTTCCGAGTTGACTGAACTCGACAAACTCGTTCTCACTCGTATTGTTTCCGTCGATGTGAAACGCCCTTCTCCACGCTGCACATCTCTCTCCCTCTTCTGCCAAGTTTCTCTGTTTTTACGCAGAAATCCTTCGCTAATTTTCCTGTTACGTCACAAGGCATTATCATCACGTTAATTTAACTCGCACCTTAGGGGAAAACAAACTTTTCGATAAGAATGGTTATCATTCATTCAACTATTCCATCTATGACCGAATTACAAATATATGAATAGGGAGCAGAGAGAAAGAACTACGTCTTATTTATCGCAAATAGGCCAATAGCGGTGACAAATTTCGCACAGATTGATAACAAACTGCTCTTTCTAAGTTGCTCAAGAAGAAATAATGACGACTATCTCTCTTCTTCAACATGACGTGATCAACAACACTCGGGTCACTTTAAGGCAATAGCCTGTTCTCAAAACTATCATTCCACATTTCGGTTGGAAACTGTTTTGGTTTCGTGTCTAAAAAAGATAATCCCATTTATGTTCCGATTTTTAATCTTTGTGGTTCTTCGATTTGTTAATTGGTCGATTCAATCTAATACGGTTGATGGCCTTAAGGGAAGTACAAATCAGTGTAGTATAATGGCGGAACTGAACTAATGTTCGGATTAGGGGCGCTTTTTTTTTTCTGGAACACAGATAACGACATGATCACTGCCTGCCATAAATTACATCGTGTCGGAGGCGGGAGAGAGTGGAGTTCCCCAAGATACGCTGCAGTTTATTGATCTCGTCTTCCAGTCGAGAATTGAGCGCCAAATGGGTTGCAGCTACACCGTGTCAACAAAGCCACTCCTACCCCCTGCCCCCAACACTTGGCACTAGTTCCTGATCGGCTCTTCCTCCTCCTTCCCGACGATTAAAAATATCTGGAGAAAGAGCCGGAGGGCGAATGGAAACCGCATCGGGACGATGGGTGGTGAAGGTGTACCGGGACAAGCACTTGCAACCTGTTATTACGTCATTTCGTCCAGATCCACCCCAAACCCAGTCATGTGCCATTAATCCGCTCTTTAAAAACCATTCTACGGACCAGTTCGTGCCACCCGATTGACCCTAACTGTTTCGAGTCGACACACCTTTCTCCACGATAATATCGAAATTAAAACTTTGCTTGTGCAGAATTTGATGGATGAAGAACAAGAATGACTGTTGGATTAACAAAAACCTTCCTTTCATTCGGGTTTTAACATTATCTTAAAGGAAGATAGCCATTACAAGACGAAAAGCTGCAGGAACATCAGAGGAACTGAGAAAGAACGTTAAAAAAATTGCACGATGAGCTGTAGAATATCGTGAAAACGCCAGTGCAAATCCACTTTGGGGTTTTTCCGCTATAAAATATTCTTCATTAACTCCTAAATGAGTGGAAGTTGCCGGTTATTGACAAATTTAATCTGTCGCCAGACGGCGCTGACATGTGTGTCGTCATGGGAACGATCCGTGACCAATGGCAGAAAAGAGAAGCGGGCTCCTCCTCACCCCCCCATGCGACACTGCAACGCCACCTAGAGCAGCTTTTGTCTCCTCAAAAAAATCACCGAAATAACGACCTTGTGGAGAGGGCTGCGCGACAACCGACAAATTGGTTAAGTTTCTTTCTCTTTACTACAGATAAGTGTTGGCAAAGCTTGTAATTAAAAGAGATCCGACGCTGCTGGCAACAAATTCCGGCTAGACTGATTTTTCTTTTCTTTTTTTTTATTGAAGGAGAACCCTGACCCAGTGTTAGTAACACAAACTACAATCCTACAGAAATAAGCTTCGTAACATTAAAAATTTTCTCTACTAGAAATTACTTGCTCATATAAATGAGCGGAAATATAATCTTGTGATTTAATCTAATAATGCTATATATATAACGACAAAAACACCTCCGAACTCGTGTAGGGAATAGATCGGAGAAATATACCTCCGAACTCGTATAGGGAATCCCAAGATCATTCAGGGAATCGTAAAATCGCATCCATTATTATGTTACAGCGCCATCTGAAGACTTTGTCTTTTTAGAGGAACTACAATTTCAATTTAATTTTTATTCTTTAATTTAAATTATTAATAACAACAAATAATTTTTACTGTCGCAGACATCCAAAAATTAGACCTTTCTAAAAAAAATCTACTTGGCTTTCAAGACATCCGAAAATTAGACTTTTCTAACGGTAACATATTTATAGAAATCGGTAGAGTGGTTCGACTGAAAAAGGGACATCCAGTCAGCCAGCTACGTTTGACTATTAATATATATGATTATTTGGAGGAATTTTTTGCGAATTATATTATTTAGAAAAAAATTAATTCCTGTAGGTGCGATGGCAGATTTTCCTAGAGAGTTCTTTAGCTGAAGAGTTCAACGACCCTGGCAATTATTTCGACAGAAGCGCTTCATCACTCGTAGACGATACCGCCAAAGATCGAGTCGATGTAGCAGAATTCGCCATTTTTTTTAATTTGTATTAATCCCCCTATCGGAAAGAAGAGTTTTGGTAGATAATTCCAATGGTAGGCGGAAAGAAGGAAGTCCAAATCGGAATTCGCATGTCTGAAGACATACAGAAGAAGGATAAATCGAGAATCAGATCGCGTTATAGCGTGACAGACATAGCGGAAGTGGACGTACCACATAATTACTTTCCATCACGTCAGCCTCAATTAACCGTGAAACCGGTGACGAACGCGCGTGCCACCGGTTCTGGTTGCGAGCGCGTCATTGGTGACGGAAGACCTTAAGATGATTTTCGAGTAGTAGTTTCCGGAAACGGAAACGGCACGGAGACGCATCGTACGTCGGGGGCCACGTCGATTCGAAACGCGACGGACGGCAGCGCGCGCGTTGCGAGCGAAGACCACACACGAAGAGCGCGCGGTCAGTTCCCCGAGTTAAAAACCGGCAGAATCTAAGAAGTCCCGAAGGAGCGAATGCACCGATCGAAACAACAGGAGAAAACAATACGGAAGGCAGGGTGTGTTTTCCAGTGAATTACTTCTTCCTCTTTTAAAGTTCTACCGTTTTCACTTAAGCGCCAGCCGCGTTCTCCCCGGGAGAGCCATTTCGTCTTTGCCTGACGTCACCGCATCAACCCTGACCATAGTTATCGGTGTTTACCTGACGAATTCCTGCGGGGGGCGCGAAAAGCATCGGCCATTCCGAGTGGGCCGGAGATTAAAATCTATTGCTCCGCCCCGTTTCCATCCGTCACGTGATGGGCTAATCCAAATATCCGACTGAGGAAGACAATTAGGATAGATTTACCGAGGGCTACCTGACTTCCGGCCTTCGATTAAGAGAGCTTTCGGACTCGGAAGAGACAAACCGATGTTTTGCTAGCAAACAATTTGCCCTTTTTTCTTTATACGAGAGAAACAGAGCGAATCGGTTTGGCACCGCCTACCGGCTGCCATTGGCCGAAGTAGTGGTGAAGTACACTGCAGTCGTCAACGAGTAAGCACGTGCTATGTTTTTATTGAATTGTAAAAAGGCCACGATTGATGGGCTCCGCGTTCGTTTAGATGAGGAAAGCGTGTTGGGGCCACACGGCCACTTTTCTCCATCGCTTCTAGGCCGGAGAAGTCGATAGAAGCGAGCGAGCGCCCGCGGACAAAACGAAAATTTGCTTTTTTTTTCTTTCTCTCCCTCTCTCTCTCTCTCTTTCTCTCCGACTAACTTCCTCCTTTCGTTAATTGCGGACGATAAGGCAGCTGGCAGAACTGCAGCTCTCTTGCATTTAACGCAGCTGTCGTTTCTGGCGGGGGTAGACATCGAGGCCGTAACTGCCCCACCGCCGAGGTGACTAAGTTGATCCAATTTGGGTCGTCCGATCGAATTTTGGTGGCATGTGGCGGGCCGATGAGAGGTGCATCGTTAAGGCTCTAAAATCCAAATCTGGCCCGCGCCGAACGATTATATAGGTGCTGAAATAACTTCCATCTTTCGTGGTAGAAACACTAGCGCAGCGGGCAGTTTGCGTGCAATCAGCACAAAGAATTCGCGTCTAGCTATCGATTCTTTTAAAGTGTCCGAAAGACTACCCGGGTCAGCGGAAGTTAGAAAATGTCACCACTCACCGATTCCAAGCTCCTCAGGAGCGGAGATGTCGTTTCAACGTCCTGCACGCTGGGACAAACACGGGCGCTTACACAGTCTCCACTACAACGTCCGCCATCTTGAAACGACGGCACCTCCCGATGACGTCAGCGCCAAGTGACGTAGCGGAAAAGGAGAAGGTTTGGTCCAATGGACGGACGGAATAGCTAACCGAGTGAGAAAGCTCGGCCGAGCCGTAGTCGGATACTTATGGCACTTTTTCGATGGGAATAGGTCGGAGGAATTGTGGGAAACGATAAAAGAGGTGGGGTGGCAGGCAACCAATCTGCGGCCGGCAAATCAACAACCGGACAAACAGGTCGGTTTCGCCTCCCCTCTTAATAGTCCGCGTCGCCCGCTCAAGGACACGCCGCCAGAAAAGACCTCAAGGACAGGCGAACCATCCGGCCGGCAGCCAGTCGATCGGGATAACTCGGCTTGGCCGAAGTGCGTGCAAGCCACGTGAGTGTTCAGACGTCGGAATGCGTCCGAGACCCAAAAGAGGATCAAACACAGGAAATATATCCGATGGATCCGCCGCGCCATTCTAAGAAAGTGATTTTTGTGTCGTTTTCACGCCAGAGAAGCAGTTGCCAGCGCGCCTCGTAGAATTTTCACCAGTGGACAACATCGGAGAGCATCACTAGACATGTGGCAACACTCCGTATTTCTCGTTTTTCTCCACTTCATTAGATGGCGCCACGGCAGACTTCCCAGAAAGATCCATCCGCCATATGACATCCGGATGCCAATGGCAGTGTTTCTTCCTCTCCTGTATATTGCCCAATAATTTTGCTTTCCGTTAGACGAGGTCACGGTCGAATAGAGTAGCGTAGACATACGTCACGCGAAAATTTCTTCCTGCATTTCGAACGTCGCTGCCAGCTCCGCGCCTCAATTAAGCAACCAGCTGAACAACGACCTACTGCGTGCCATCGGAACACGGAAACCTGGATATCGAGAGACCGGGAACAAAGACGGAAACGGATAACTGGCAATCCCGCTGTCAGAGACCCTGGCGCTGGGGTTTAATCCGTACATGTCGGGAAGGCAACAAAAGGTTTCACGGACCGTGATCGTCCACAATAAGGCAAACATCTGGTGAAAGTGCCGACCAGCGGTACTAGCTCATTTCGCGTTTTGTTCCAACTTACCACGCCAATGTCCAATTGCCTCCTTTGCCGATCCATTAGCCTTTGTTCTTCTAGCTGCTTACAATCTCCCCACCATTAA
Organism: Olivierus martensii; assembly: GCA_000484575.1. Taxonomy (NCBI): domain Eukaryota; kingdom Metazoa; phylum Arthropoda; class Arachnida; order Scorpiones; family Buthidae; genus Olivierus; species Olivierus martensii. The sequence goes on from AYEL01054692.1 coordinate 38,929, forward strand.
CACGATTGCTGTTAACGCCAAATTTTTTATTTTTCCTAAACAAATCTGCGGCAAACTTTTTTGTGTCAATGGTGGCGCTGCGCCGTGTAAACAAACATTGGAAACATCCGCCAGTAGTATATTTTCCCCAGAAAGATGACACTATGGCCGCCATTAGGCGCTAAATAAACTCGTACCGGGAATGTTTGAAGAGAAGGAAGCTTCTCGAGTCAATACTAAGTTTTTATACGGATTTTTAACGGGATCGCCTACCACAATTCTGATATATTTGAGTTTGGAAGAGAAAAATCCACTAGAAGAGAGCTGTCAGTATTCCATTGTAAAAGGTCACCACGGGTGGCATTGATGGACAGGTTTTCGTGCTAAGTAACTTAGAAAAATATCGTAATTAACGCTGTTTTGTGCCCGCTCTGGCATAGCATAAACAAACAAATTAACATGGCCTGGAGGTAGAATAAAACAAACCAGTCGGATTAAATACTCGCTCATTAATACAGATTAATCTACTTCATCGAATGGTGGTCGGTGCATGTTTTTTTCATTGCATGGATAGTTGGCATTCCCGATTAATGTGAAGGCTATAACTTACTATAAAAAAAATTCAGTGTGTAATGTCTTCCGACATGTAATTTCGATCCGACTGGAGCACTTTGTCCAGTCTGCACAAGGAATGTTGATGCCAAAGCACGACCATGTTCAACAGTGTTAATTTTCTGTGCGTAACTGTAATTGTATCGGATTTATAACAGCAATCCATCCCCTTTGGAGATGTGTCCGATTCTCACATTCCAGCCATGTCGACCCGGTAATAGGACCGACTCCTATCATCTTGTCGAAGGATTTTTTTATTTTTTTTATTGAATCTGGAGGGATTCGCTCTGAATTGCTGTGGAAAGTTCCTCACCTAAGTACGTATAAGGCCGGGGGATAATTCGTGACTGCTGGAAGTATCGATTGGCCCTTTTCCACTTAGGTAGTGTTATATTTTAACTCGACGATGTAAGAGAAGCTGTGGCACGCCGCACTCCATCGACCGCGCAATTACCCAATATGAAAAATGGATACATGGGTAACATTACACATTTTCGTTATTGGCCGATTGACAACTGCAGTTTGCCATTGGTTCGAGCATTTATCTTTCTCCACTTTCTTTCGTCCTCCTTCTCTCTTTTCTTCTTACTTATCCGAGTTAGCACACTCATCAAATCGGCTTCATCGAGTTTCTGAAGATACTCGAGTCTGGCAAGTCGATTCCTCCTAGTTGCCAAGGGGTTAAGGGACCGCGTAAATGACTCATCTGGTTAAATGCCAGTCTGTAACTCGGCTCGTTTATAAAGCCGAACGGTTACAGCCAACATGTTATATCCCGTAACTAGCGCGCGTTGCGAAAATCGCTACGAGATGAATATGACACTAATCGGTTAATTCAATCGGAGGAAAAGAGCCATATCAAACATGTCATTAGACCATCAGCGACCGCAGTACATAATCCCTGAATGAACTCGCAACCTTGTTTTACTCATATCGGATATCTGCGCATGTCCAAGATGGCAGAGATGTTTACGTCAGAGGAAGCTCGTTATCCCCTTCGCACTTCTTCAAAAATACTTTTTTTTATGATCCGGTTACAACCCTCAGCACTAGAACATACAGTATACTTGATAAATGCTCATCGGTAAAACCATCGGACAAAACACCAACCGGATTTGTTACGTATATGAGATAAGCAAATAAGATAAATATCTAGAGAGTGCGTGGTCTATTGCGCCCATTCATCTCGCCGGACACAAGTAATTACTGATTTAATTCAATAGATTTATATTCTGCCAGCGGAAAAAAAAAACTTTTCTGCATTCTGCTGGGAAAACGAAACGATCTAGTACTCATTTATTAAACATTTTTAGCATATATAAAAGATGAACAGCTACTTTATTTACGTCAGTTTAAAGTTCTGCATTTAAAAAAAAAATAAAATTTTGGTAATTCTTACCATAGAAAATGCGAGGAGTATCAGCTAATCTTCGCTTCTCAATTATTCACGCTCTTCCTCCTTTGATTTGTTACATCAACTTCTAGCTAAGATTTTTCCTCTTTTCCAAACAAAGAGGTTTAGAGCTCATTTTAGGGTAGACAAATACCGGTAGCGCACGCAAACTTTACTCTGGGAAATAATGCGCGGCACTCTGCTCCAGATGATGCACACGATGGAAAAAAAATCGATGGCTCATCTGCAAATCGTGACGTGCAAGCTGTCATCTTCGCGTTGCTCATTAATATAGCGAAATGGAAGCACTCACCCCATTAAGAAAAGTTCCCTTTCAGGAAAAATATTTTCTGCTTTACATGGGAGTGCAATTGGAAGCGGAGATACTCTTGGCTCCTTTTACTCAACAATAATTCTCGGTTATGCACGTTTGATCATTTGACCGCTCAATAACTATTTAAAGGCGCCAGTTATCGTCTGGAGAGCCATCACCCGAATTATTTATCCTATTTTTTCTACAGATCTACAGTTTAACGATGAAACTTGTGGAAAATTGCATCGGAAACACACAAAACTCTTACCTTCCTGAAGTCCTGTATGGTGCAAATGTTGTACGGTTGATCGGGTCTTTGCATGTCGATGTAAACTGAATCTGAAAATAAGAAATATATTACCTGTCAACGGAAATGTATGGAATAATTATTTAATAGTTTTATATAAATTTATAAAGCGCGATTTGATGATATTCATTAAAACATTTTTGCACTCTGTGTGGCCTCATTTTTCGGTAGCACGTTAGCGCTCGCTTTATAAACGAGTTAAAAATTCTCAGAGATTTTTGCCAAATTAAAACATCTAAAGTTTATTTAGATTTGGAATTTTGGACCTTCATGTTTTGGTCTTGTAAACATCCGCAAAAGGCCAAGAGAGACGTGATGGTAAGCCAAATGATACTAGTCTCTTGGGAAAACAAACGGATGAAGAGGAACCATGTGGGAAATTAAACCGAAGTGCATTTCAACCTGTCCAATTAATATTTTAAAAGAAAATATTCAATTCATCAAAAAAAAAAAACAAATACGAAAAGAAAACATCGTTTTGTATTTGCAGAGACTATCAATAAAGCGTGATGGAAAGCCTTGATTTCAGAAGCAGACAAACTAATGAAGATAGAGATTAGAGAAAAAAAATGTTTGGTATCAAGTGTTTGCCGATGCAAGAAAGAGCGACAGACAGAAAAGGTGGAGGGACGTCCCGAACGAAAAGAGTGGCATGGAGAAGCGATGCGTCCGCTAACACGAAGGAAAATCAACCGGGGTCTTTACAGTGCTCGGCAGCAAAGCTCTCAATCCACTTCACTCCGGCAGTCATCGATCGGCTGTACAGGCAATAAATCTCAGTCGGTCGAGTAAATATTTAGCCATTAAATTGCAATTCATTCGCCATGCGCTCCGCGCAGATACATCTTTGTTAAATAAAGCTGACGAATTATATAATCTGCCGCCAATTACTCCTCCTCCTCTTTACCTTCACCCTCTCCTCTAAATTCTCATTCTCCAAACTCATACGGCATAAGGAATACGTCCTCACTTTTAGTCCCGTCTTTAATCCAATCTCCAGCTATCACCATTTTCGCTAGAACTGCTACACGTTTTCACGCCTTTTGGCTCTCTTTACGCTCGCAAAATCGAATCGACAGCAACACATTTCTTTATTTCTACTCAAATTTTTGCTAATACTTCAACTACCAAAATTATCGCTGCTGCTGCCATTGAGTATCTATTTTTAGTCCCTACGTTCTAAAGCCATGGGGGTTCTCGGTTATCGTTGATATATCATTTTCTATCTCCCGACTGATCTGCCCATCGAATTGACCCATTTCACCTGTCCGGCTTAATTCTCATCCCAATTTTTGAACCTGCAATTAAACCCCCGGAAAGTAAGAGATTGAAACTGTTTACATTGCACACCCAGTAAGAACCATTTTTCTGCAGTCTGAAGAAAGACAGCCCGATGTTTGCCAAGCGTGAGAATGCCTTCTTCGGTGAGTTAAGAGGAGAAAGAAATGCATTAACAATCTTTTCCCCTTCATATAACAATGCGCCCAGATGACAGGTCGGTAAAGCTGTCTTTCACCAACTTTCGCTACCTGAAGCGCAATTTTTTTACATTTCAAAATGGCCGAATAGGTTTTAATAATAAATAGCAGATTTAACACTATATAATCGTTATTTATTGCCATCTTTAAGATAATTAAACAAAATAAACTTGGCCATCTGCGAGTTGATACCTCATTACAGCGACAATTGTTATAGTTTCTGTAGCAAAGTGCCTTATGTAGTCTTCTGTGTGCTATCCAGCCAACTGTCATCAATCTGCTGGGGTACGAGTGTTGCAAATTGTGTCTGGCATGCAGATGCTGTCCTACTTTCATCTTATTAGCATATAGAGTGCAGATAATAGGGACAGGTTAAATGTTGTCGATAATGACCCGCTGGCACTTTTCCCCTCCCTGGATTAACCTTGCGCCCAGCTCGTTTTGTTCCCGACAGAGCCACTTGAGTGTAAATGCTACTACAAGAATAAGAGAGCGACCAAAAGCGCTTAGTGGAGAAGCGCAGTTCATTCTCCAGTAAGTCAGGTTGGAGATGCGCCGCCGCTTGTTCTGTCAATACGGGCAAATGGCACATTGCTTCTTTGTTACAGGAAATACGAGCCTCGTACTTTTATCCACGTCTCTCTCTTCTCGGCAGTGGCAGCCAAATAAACCAACACACAACGACAAGCAGCTGCACACGAACGTTTCTTTTAATTCTCGGATTTTCTTTCCAGAAAAGATTTGGCTTCTAGCAATGGCGATCCGATCTAAACAGTGTTTTTAATTGTTCGCTGCATCAATATAGATGGATGCCAGGGGAAAAGAATCGCGGTTACTCTGGGGACTTCTCCGTTTAGTGTTGCTATTGTTCCTCTTCTCGCTGTCGGTCGGAAGCGGAAGATAACCTTTTGACATGTGGAAACAGTCCAAGTTAATAATCAGGATGTTTACGGAGAACAGATGGATAAGACCACTGGACAAAGCGCTATCGATCGTGTCAGTGGAGCGCAACGTGATTATCTCCCTCCCACCAGGTGAAAGGGGGTGCTGTAGTTATTCTGCTGCCCCGATTCGACATCCGATTTCTGTCACCAAGGGAGTAGTATGGTTGGTCACTTAATAATTCACTTTAAAAGAAATCTCTCGCTGCTTTGAGTACAGTCTTCACGTTTCTACCAATCAAACTGTTCGGTTTCTCCACTTCCATTTTTTTTTCTCTTATCTGAGGCGTGCTCATTTTTGAGAATGTTTAAATTAACCATACATCGTTAGGAATCGCTTATTGCCTCAGGCAAACGAAAATCAAGGTGCAAAAGGTTAAAATTTGTTAACTAACCACTCCGATGATAATTAGAATGTAGGTCATACAGATAAGGAAGAGAACAATGATAACGGAAATACTCGATACGATCTGAAACATTGGCATAACAAGTAATCCAATACAGGAGTTGTAACTGAAATGGAACGAAGAAAAATTGCCAACCATGACAATCAAAGCCCAACCCATACACTTGAAAATAAAAAAAAATGTAAAAATGTAATAGAAGTAAATGGATTTTTCCGCAAGGGGGCATTGCGAAAATGAGTTGCAGTTTTAAATAATTTTTCAGGATGGTCGGGTTTGTCCATTTGTAATCGAATCGACTCAATTCTAATCGTTTGCTCTCTCTCTCTCGACAATTGTCTTTTCTAACGGTTAAAGATACTAAAACTGAGAAGGTGGCACTGACAAGTGAACGAATTAGCTAGTGGTCAAAGTTCTCGAACTGATATCCATCCATCACCAATCGGATGCAATTTGTGTCTTAAATCTCAGAACGGAGTTTTGTTTTTCGTGCAAATTATGATGGAATGGGGCACACAGATGATGACTGAACCAAGCTTATCGATCAGGGTATTAGTATTCCCCAATCGATAAATATGACTGAATTCAATCTCTCATCTTTTTCACTTGATTGATTATTGACGTTCGGCATGAAAACTTCTTCCGAATACAAACATACTTATTTATTACGAATCGCCTCTTCGAAGATTCCTTTTTTTGTTGTTCTGCATATTCGAACAAAACATAATTTAGTTTATTAGAAATTGGTAATATTAGGGGCAATTCTAAATCAAAAATAGGAATGTCGTTCCGGTGAACCGAGTGGTTTTCATCCAAATCTAACTGTCGACAGGGCTGAATATTTCATACTCCGAGACCCCCATCGAGCACTACTGGGGGCATCATTCGATTACAGAAGAGAAGCTGAAAGAAGCGCCACCGTGGAGGTAAACTCGGCCAAACTTAACAAAAACCCGATACGTCAGATGCGAGTGACACGTGTACACAAGCAAACTGCAGCCACCCCGTGCCACTTACACAAATCTTCCTTGTTAGCCTGGCGGAGGTGGAGCTTCGGGGACAGATGGCGAGACGACAGTTATTAATTGCTGCACTCTGACTTCCATCCTCTATTCTGGTAAAGGGAGATAGGGAGAACTGTGACGCCGATCGCACCGGAGGGATGGACTTATCTGTGCTACTACACTATTTTTGCTGCCGTTCTTGTTTCTTCTCTAAATGTTCTGGGGACGATTGGTTCCCCGAGTATTTAAGGTATCGATTAGTTCCGTGGCAGATTATTCGGACACACGAAAACTATTTCAATTTACGAAGTCGGATCGGTATTCGGCGGGAATTGAAAGATGTATTCACGTGATTGTCGCGGAACTATGGCCCCTGGGGCAATATTTATGCTTCAATCTTCTGTAAATTACCCGGAAAAATGATGCAGCGCCTGAAATATTATCCGAATACTCCTCAAATCGCTGAAATACTCGGAGGAAGTTCGCATCTACCGAAATCTCTTTCGTTCAGGGCTGATTCTATCGAACAAACTCATCAACATTAGCCGCCATTGAAACTGTTTACTCGCACCACTCTGATCTTTCTCTAAGTAGAAAATGTTCTCCGATTGATTCTTGTGGTTGGTTGGGCCCAGAACAGGGAAGTAAAATATGTTTCCCTTCTCCGCTGCTAGAAGGCAGTATGATAGTAATGAATGTGAATGGGTCAACGAACACTCCCCATTAGAAGAAGCAAAAATTATTAGATACGAATAAATCTGCGAGACTACCCAAGTCGTTGATGGCTAACATCCATATATGTACATTAAAGAACAGGTCCCTCGCGTTTTCAATTCTAGAGAAATTTTCGTGGCCACAAATCTCATCCCGTAGTAGCTGATAAAGATATACAGTATAAATTTTTCTGGTGAAGGCACACGCTGGTAATGAGGATAGATCAACGAATATTCCCATTAGAAGAGGAAAAAGGGCTTCTTCAGTTGTTGATGGCTCAATTATTCATATACAGATCAAAAAACCATTTCGCTTCCTCAAATCTTTGAGAGAGCATTACTACAATTGGTAAACTGGAATGGCGACTGAAATCCAGCTCTTTGTAATACTTAAACCATTCTCATTCCTGTTAATGGATCCATTAAACTCTAATTTTCTGTTAGTGGAAAATATGTATACACTTCTGACTAATGACGAGACAATGGCGTGAAAAGGAAGTTTGAGAGGTGGGAGAAATGGTCGTCTTCTCACTCGCCAGGTCCGAATTTGATAATTGAATGGAAGAGCGCGAATCCGTGACGGAATTAGAGAGACGTCGCTCCTCACCCGTAAAGCCCAGCCGAGTGCAAAAGAGGGTGGAGGAGTACATTCCACTGGTGGAGCCATCTATTTTCAATGTAGAGAAATCTGTTGAGATTTGGCAGGAAGAAAGAAGCCGGGCAGAGAGCCAAAATGGCCGATAATAGTAGCTTTATATTTTGGTCATTTGTCAGGTAAATTTGTGACAATCCGGATAGGTTGTGTGTCGCTGTCAAAGTGCAGCTTTATCTGACACTGCTTGTCATATCGGTGACAGGCCCGATCGGTGACGCTCCGGCCCTTGATGTCTTCTTCCGTTCATCCGACCTATTTTTTCCAGTTAGGAGACTCCTCATTCCCGGTGAAAGGAATTATTAACCTCCTTTATCGGGTTTCCGATAATAATTTATCTTGATCAGAATCCAACTGTCCAAGAGTTTTGATAGAGTTCAAACCATTAGAAGAATGTTATTCGCCATTCTATTGGCTACACGAATTATTTCTTCGTCTCACGTAGTAGGCCGATGAGGTGTGGATCGCTGGGCGTAACGTCATCTCACCACCCATAGGCGTTACTGGAAGTCCGGAATGACGTGTTAATTACGGGTGTCGTGTCAATTAGCTTTCGGGTGGGAGAAAAGTCCAGACAACTATTGAGAAAACACTTCACAAAAGATCAAACTGCGTAGAGCTACCGGTGTATGGTCAATCACTTATTTTCTTTGTTTAATATTTCAGCTCTTGTCACGGATAGAAGTGATTTCCTAATGTGTATTGAAGATAAAAGTGTGACCGGCAGCTGGAATCTTTCATTATCCTTGATTAAATAACGCAGTCTACACGTAAGAGGAGGTATCGTGCACTTTGATATACCTCATGTCTCCAGAAGTTCCTCTAAATATATCTTATCTTCGCAAAGTCTTTTAATTATTCTATACATACATACATATAAAAAATCCTCGGAATGGAGGCAAATAAATAGGTTAAAAGTGAAATTACTAATATTTGATTTGTTTATTAACTACTAATAATTAAAGTTGATAAATTCTATTTTAGACGCATGAACAGCTGCTCGTTGCAACAATCAGTTACGCCTGACTCGCTTCTTTTTTCCTGTACGCAATGTAGTATTGTGGCCCATTTTAGGATTTCTCAATCATTCTTCATCGCAGATTAGCTTGTCTCTCATATAATTTGTATAAGTTATAATACAGTTGTTGTACTAAACACAGGCACAAGAGATTCAGGTGGTCCTCTAGCGTAAGAGCAGAATATCGCGCCCCAAAAGGAAATGCTATATCAGAATTAATTGCCACACGTAATTATCTGCTACATCGATCAGCTTTGCCCCAGTTCCGCTAATATTAAGCGTAATATCTAATATTGCCCCGAGGTGTTAAATGTGTAGATTTCCTGTCCGAGGTTTGGACGCGTTGCTTTTATGTTATCGGAGAAGAGCGGTTATTAGATGAAGGCGGATTCGAATGTTCCATTTGTCTATATCTGAAATTTTCAATTAACCATCGTCAACAACGCTTTGGACTGGAAGGACAACCGATACGCCAGCGTGAACTGTCAGGTGGCTTCATTTCCTGCGGGAGAAGCCAAGCTTGCTCTGGCCGTCCGACATGTATCAAAGGAGAAGAGATGATGGATGGAGCGTGTAGCAGCGAAAAAGTCTTTCCCGTTTCGCTCCGACTATCTTCCCTACTCTACTTTACCTAACACCATCCATTTATCATCCTGAAGGTTCCCCGCGTTATACTCTGGTCCGGCCGCCGTCATGTTGCAGACGGCCAACAGTCCCCGGGCGATTAGCCATCCACTCCTCCGAGAGAAGTGCTGCAACGACTTGTTTTGACTCTGGATCAACAATAATCAGTTAGTTACGCAAGCGCCGACTTGGCCATGCAGAGAACATGCTCCAGGTTGATTACAATGGACGGATATCGGTAAGGCAGAAAAACCAAGTTTTAGTTTCATCACAGCTGCATTTAGCAACTTTTAGTCTCAGAAATGAAGCCATGTGTATAAGGTTAAATGCTCGATCCTACACAAAGGACGTGCCCTTCTGTGAATAGACCAAAACGCCAGAAGCCAACTGATAGGTTAAAGAGGCGCAGCTGAAGTTGCGATCTATGAGGAAGACGAATTATGGAGAAGAAAAACAAATAAGAAAGGAATAATCGACTGCTTCCGATATCAAATGGCGTCTGATGACGAGATTGATGACGCCATAAGAACAGAGCCTCTTTTTGTAGTGGAGCAAACAAGCCATCTATCAGCCACTCATTGTGCCAGAGCAAGTTAAAACTAGCACAAACAAAAGATCCACATCATTTTTCAAACAGCCGACAGCACAACTGCCATTGGTTTCAACCGCTGCAACTCCTTTCGGGCCACTAGTTTATTAACTGACTCCCTCCACCCCGTTTGGCTGCGCTTCCAAAGCTAGAGGAAGCGGACCGGAAGGAGCGGAATCAAACATTTACATTACTCACCTCCTGTTCGGTACTCCTGGTTGTCTTGATAACTGTAATAGCTAACGTAATCCTCGTTTGCGTTGGACTTGACCACTTTTCCACGGACCACGCCTCCTCTTCTGCTGGGCGAGCTCCACTCGATCTCCTCCACGCTGAATCCATCCGAAAGTCGGATGGATTTATCGCCGGTCCGCCTTCCTTTCATAGCACCTTCGGATTCTTTGTCTCTGGGCGATTCCGCTGGCGGGTTGGTGTCTTCGCTCATCGTCCTCATCAGTCGATGTCAAGACCGACTCATAATTGTAGACTCCACCGCCTCGCGCACTTCCACTTCCTCACGATGCATCCATTCAGTCGCACCTGCAAAGACATCATCACATTAATTCCCGTTTGAATGAATACAATAACATGCCTAGTTATCGGCTTAACAAAAGCAATAAATGTCAGAAAAAAAGAAGAAAAAACATGGACTAATAATTTACTTGGCTTTAACTGGGCAGGGCGTCCTCTGTTTGAAGAGGCTAATTACGAAGCAGCGCGAGTTCTTTGCTTCTACAGATGACTCCGATGGGAAACAAGGCACATAGCCCGCAGCCTTTTATCGATCGCTAGCAGCCAGTCACGTGACCATACAAAGTTGGGAAAAGTAAATAACTCGTTGGACAAGATCGATGACCGAACTAATCCCGGGAACGACGGGTCTAAGGCTGGGGGCAGAATCGTGTACCCGAGTTGGGTCCTAAGGCGGCGGTCCTGTATAGTAGCTGAATGACGATTAGTTTGCAAGCCCTGATGCAATTAGCGCGAGTGGCGATATCTATTAACAAATCGTTTATGTAGAAGTGGACGCGTTGCTTCAACCTTAATGATTGCGGTCAGTAAGCGGGGATCGCCATGACATAACTTTCGTCTGTAACCACCAAGGTGGTCCGCCGCTGATAGCAAGAACTGCTTTACTGTCACTTTTCTATGAAGTTAAGGTCTCTTAAGGAATGGCTATAATCGGTTAAACTCGACAACTACCCTCATGAGGTTGCTCCATTAGATTATTTGCTAAACTACTGTCTGCAGTTTTCAATTTGTAGATTAAAGCCGTCGCCAGTAGAATTATGGTCACTAAAAGTGCAACGGAAATGATAAATTCTCTTTCATTCTCTCGAGAATATAGGAATTGTTGTTTGTTCTATTACTGTGGTACTAGACCCAGTTTTCTTATTTAAATTCACGTTGGCCATGATTAAACAGCGGGTTATGGCACTTACAATATAAAAGTATGGTCTGGATGACTAAGCCATCTCGTAAAAGTCTATAAACTATCTAATAAGAAAAACTATTAGTGAATTTCTAAGCACTGTCGTCTTCAATGAGACACTTATTCCCACCACATTCTATAGTCATTGACACGGGGTAACGAGTGCGATAGAAAGCCTGGCTGCTGAGTAACACAAAGGCCACAGCTCGCATGATCGGCCACTTTTCACTCCATTGTTGCTGACAGATTTCCGCCGTGACACCCCTCCCCAGGCTTTTACGCACCTGATCCATTCAACCACAATGGGTGAGTCAAAGACGACATTTCCAATCATCCAGTGATGAAGCGAAGCACTTTGGCTCGTCCAATGTGGTGATGGTGGTAGTAGTAGTCATCTCGTAAACATTTTTGTTTAATTTGAAAGCGGGCTCCTTGGCTGCAGATGATGGCTCAACAATTACATTTAAAAGCCTCGCTCCGTTTTAATGATTGGAATAAATACCTCGCAATCAAGATGAATAAACAAACAGAAGAAAATGCTGAAAGTCATATCCTCTTTGCCTGCAGCAATTTAATTAGCCAGAATGTTGTGTTTGCGGAACACCAGCTTCGGGCGGCAGTCTCCATCTATTCAAGACCAACCGTTCAATATATTGCAACTCCGCATTGCATATATTAATTGAGCCACCAGTTTCTGGGTAAACACAAACTGCACATAAATTTCTCGCCCTGACGATAAACCACTTGCCCTGATGACTATTCTCCCGGATTTGCTATTCCACTGAAGTCTGACGCCTCCTTTACTACCAACTAACGGGTTGCGTAACCATTTCTTGACCTTCTAACCTCGACTTTAATTAAGCAATTAATTCGGATTGGTTTTGTAATTAGGGAAACCATTATTCCTATCTGATTTAATCAGTATGTGTTCGGAATACTAAGCAATTCCTAAAATTCATTGCCATTCTAACAGGGTTTTGGTTGATTCTCGGTTTAGTATCACATGCAAAAAAATCAGTAGATAATTTTTGAGAAATTTTATGGGTTTCTTTGCGACTGAACTCAATCCTTTCAGCCGTTCTGATCGGTAAAAAAAAAAAAAAATATATAAACGAACAGAGATTGATTACATAGTTACAAAGGAAATTGCCACTGGCCAACTTCTAACGGTAATTTTAAAGATTAAGCATAATGGGGAATGCTGAAGCTGCAACACTTTCAATCATTAAAGGAACAATACACCTCATGGGAATGAACGGAGGAAGTGGTGAAGAACGGAAGTGAGAACAGAATAAGTTGAGTCAGTACAAGGTATCTGCAAATCCCTTTAGGCGTTAATTGCGCAATCTACATTATCTAAAAGTTCTCAGTATGATTTTATCGTTGGCTCGATGACCCATCTCAACCCTATACGAAGCGATTTGATACTTGATTAGACCGGTGGTAGAACGTCAATTAAGAAACGAGCAAAGCATGCAATTCTAATCTGATTTAGTTCGCCATGTTTGACAGATCACTATAATTCTTCAATTTATATTACGCTCATTGTGGACAATTAATTACCACTTGCTACTTTCGTGTTTCGACTTGAATTATAGACTAATGTTTCTTCACTAGAAATCATATCATTATGGAATTCTATCTTAAGGGAACAACCTTCTCCCTTTTGTCGAGTGATAAACGATGGAAATGGAACATTGCTTACAAATTTGATCGAGTGTCGGATGACAAATGCGAGAAAGACACTATCGATTTTCAGATCACGATATATCTAGCGTAAGGAAGCAAAAAATTCTGTAATCATTGGGCTTGGATGAAGTGTTTAGCCTCCGGGCCTGTCGAGTTGACCCAACACCCATCTCCCCATCTTCAACCGAAATCTCGTCAAGATTCGGCATAACCGGTAAATATTGACACGCACTAAATCCAATTTACAGTCTCCAGTTTTTAATTACGGTTTTGAGCCTGTGGATTCGCTCTCTTCTTCTTCTTCTTACACTGATCATTACTCCATGCTGCCAGCTCGGCCGAGTGCGCCCAATCGAGTACTCACTTTTATGAGACGAACGAAAATTGCTCATCGAATTATTCACAGCCATTACCAATAACTTTTATTACTGTAGGGCACTTCATTTTATATCGCTTAACGTCCGAGTTGCATCGAAACTGCGAATATGCTACATAAATTTCATTTTCAAAATTAGCAATGGAACTTTCGAGCATACTATTGGGCTGGCTAGGGCTCTAATTACGATGGTTGTGAAGTAAAAACTTCTGCTTCCATCCACCACAGAAGGAATTCGAGCAGAAGTTTCTCAGAGTGTCTGAGACAGATTGTTTACAGGCTTCAATCTCGTCCGATAAATCGATGGAACTAACTACTACTTGTTTCTCTTCCCTCCATTCGATCCTATTAACTACCGCTAATTAATAAACTGTCAAATCGATAATCAGCTAAAGCAACTGAGGGTGTCCATCACCCATTCAGGTCACGGTACGTTTACTCAATTCAATTTCTGATTGCTCACTCTAGTCGTGTGCAATCCACCTCTTCGACCCACACCCATCATCCTTTGACCATATTGGTAGAACTGATACCCGTAACGCCTCACTACCGAGATAAGTCTCCAAACTAAAGTGACTAAGCAGCCGTTGTTTCCGACCTATCACCAAGAAAATCTGGGAACAGATCTCACGTTTCTCCTCCTTTTGCCTGTCATTCCTATAATCACGCTTAGATGGTTAATTTTTCAATAACGATTCTAAGAATGTTGTCACGTTTAAAAGTAACATCGTTAAATTTAAGTAGTGAACTAAGGCATTCATGGACAACAAAGATGACAGTGTAAAAAAATGAAGTTATTTCGGTCGTCAATGGAATATTTTCGTCATGAGTAGCGAATATCATAATAAAAACATAAACAAAGAGCGAACTGTAAGCAGGTTTACATTTAGAACCATTAGTCACTAATTTTAGAAACTTCTTAAATTTCATAATAGGACTCTAGTGTAAAAAATTATTAAAACTTGTAAGAGATTATACGGATAAAAATATATTTATCAATATAAACCGGCTGTAAGGAAATATCAGTGATGTATAAAATCAAAGGTCGAGTGATAACACGTGCCAGTGACTTAGCTACAACGAATAAAACAAAAAAAAGACATCCGAGTCAGTGTTAAACGTTAACCAGATTAAATTACCTTCCGGAGTACATAACCATCCTTCCTTCTCGTTAAAATGCATCTTTATCAAACGCTATTTTTACCAAGAAATAAAGTTGCAATGCCATAAATTCCCTTTCGTCCGCATATGTTAGGTTCCCATGGGTGCCTCCTCGCTCTGATAGTCAGCGAAGACAAGACCCGAAATGAAGAGCTGTCGGGCTGAGTCCACGTTTGCAAACAGGAGATGCACCCGATTGCCCTAGACACTTCCTATTCCGACACCATTGTTTTTTTTTTATTTTTATTAATTGTTTTTTCCGAAATAACCGGAACCAATTAAGTCTGAGAAACGATCTTTTTAAGAATTTGGCAGAAAATTTTATTTCTTTTGATATTTTGGATACATTTGTAAGAACGAAAAAAGTGCTTCTACCTCCTTTCCTCTTAAGGAAAGCCGAAAGTATGTTGTATACCTAAATAATAACATGGTAAGAGACTAATATTTATCCTTTCTTACACTTAATTATGGGAGGAAGCGCTCTCAAGGTCAAACAACTTTTTGCTCACGACGCGTTCACGCGTTGCAGTTATCTTTATCAGATACGGTTATAAAACAAAGCCTTATAACTCGAACACAGGAAAAAAAATCAGATATTTGACCATAATTAGCGTGGGATGTCGAAAGAATCAATTTTGTCCATCATCCGTTTGGCATCATGGTGAGAATACTGACCAAATGTCCCTAGAGGTGCCACAACGAAATGAGGACTGGATGCGAGGTCGCCAATATCGGGTGTGTCTCCCTAATGGTAATGTTGCATCGATCGTGAAATCCCGTCTCCCTTGTCCTTTGCCACATTTCTAATTGTCTCTTTATCGCTGTATCTTTTGCTACAATGAAGCGAATTAAATCATCCTGGCCACATTAAGTCATCTATCTAGATTGTTTAATACCGGTCACCAAAGCAATTTGGCAGAAGATTTAACTTACGAATTGAGATAGCGGTGTCTGGTCTGCCTGATAACTTTGTATTTTTTATATATTTTGAGATAAAATGAGTCCTTCCGGGTCAGTTACTAGTCGCTCGGACCAGAGCAAAAACGGAGGGCGAGCGGGCAGGTAAGAGAGGAAGTGAAGAAGGCAGAGTACCAGGTTCCCTAGAGGCAAACATCTCTGCCGACTGGCAGCTCCTCGCCAGCAGCCATAGCCTACAGCAGATAGCGAGTTGTCAGGCGTATTGATCGCGGCAACAGTTCCAGGAGTGTTGGCCTCCTCAAAGACATAATAGGCGATTTCCATGTCGTAACGACTACATAAATTCGCTCTTCTCTGCTCGCCCAATCAATGGATTGACTAGGCGAGCTTCTTGCGTACATTCGGGCGCTTTGTTTCCCCAGAAACTCGTTCCGATCTGATAAAGGCCAGAAACACCTTCATTAGCATCCGGCTAATTGGACCTCTTCTGCCGCTCGCTAGGGAGGAGCGAGTCAACGATACAATTATGACTTGTTTATACGCCACCAATTATTTCTGCTCGCCTTCCTTAGATGATCTTGCTAAAGTAACAATGCAGAACTCTTTCAATTGTTGCTTTAGACGAGAGTAAAGATCCCAGCGGGTGCTCCTTCCAGCCAGCAGCACTTCGGGCCCAAGACATTCGAATAATGAGTAGTAGCGCGGGACATGATTTGGCTGCAGTATCGCATTTCTTTCGCCCGTTAAGCGGCTTTTGTTGTGTCTCGGTTGTTCCGCCGCTTGATTTATCGCTTAAGCGCCCTCAAGGTCCAATTACATTGGTTTGAATGTGCACTTAGCACGCAGCTCGGCTGTTTAACCAACCACAGATGATTTTCAACGGGCACTACGTTTTGGCCAGTTACAAAGGATTCTCGACATCTCTTATTACTTACGCTTTGCAAAATACTTAAAATTCAAAAATATCAATTCGTGCAAGCAGATTTAAATTACTGGCATCCATAGGGAGGCTTACAGATATCTGTAGTTCCAAAACTATTTGACACTTCCAACAAAACCTGGATTTTTATCATTTTTTTGGTTTTGTGGTTTGATTTAATGAAAATAAAGTTTTACATGGAGATGAGTAGCAGCACCAAAGCCAATATGCTGTACCAGTAAGAACTCGGCCCTCTGACCATCTCGCACACACACATACAGTACACACACACGAAGTATCGATTAAACTAGTACGAATTAGTGGGTGCGGGAGATTGATGATTTGGGCTCAAGGCTAGGCACAACTGCCTTCATACAAAGTATTAAATTCTGCTAGCAGCAGGACAAAAGAGCGTGAGTTTCTACTGCTACTGGATTAATGTGACGTCATTATCGACAGAATAGATCATTTCGGCACGAAGTCTTTAACACTCTTCGTCCGTGTGCCAACTGCCCACTTTGAGTACGCAGAAAGTCAATTTTCCCAAGGTCAGTTGGAGAGCGAGAGAGAGAGAGAGAGAAACTTTCTATATGCAAATGATTTTTCGCAAATCGGTTGCTTCCATCAAGAATACGAGTGGCGTGTCAGACTTGTCGTTGGGCATTAATTCCTCAAATCCAGCATTCGACCCGCGCACGCTAAACGGATGTTGGACATGACGTGCACGTCCGTTGGACATGTCACTTCCGACTCTATCAACACGTCATAACGCGCTTGTGGCTGCCAGGAAACTAGGCTCGACGCTGTCGTCGATAGTTTATAGTCTGGTAACTTTAACCGGCACGGCCGATTGAATTTCGCTCCCTGGAGAGATAGTGGAAGAATGGACCAGCTGCGAGAAAAGGTTGCGCGCGCAGGGCCAAACAATGGGCCAAGGGGGAGACTGGTACCCAAAGCCACTTACCTGGTCCACCCCGACTTACCCTTAATGGCGCAATGAATATGGCAGAGAGGGGAGATGCGTCCAACTGTCATAGAAAAACAGCGTATCGGATTTAAATAGATTATCTTTGGGATTACGTAGTAGATAAACAGATTATCTAATCTGAGGCCATTCCAAGTCCATGGTGGACGATTAAGTCAACAAAAATCAAACGCATTATCGTTTGGACAAACCACATTCCACACTGAAATTTGGACAAAGTAGATAATATCCAAAGCTGGTTTTCTGTAAACAACAGGCAGAGAACAAAACCAGTTTGAGTTCGTATCGTGTGTAAGAGGGTGAAAAGGCATAAACAGACAACTTTGTTGTTCCCAGAGGAATAAATATTATTTATTCTTGAGCCTGTTATCTCGACAGGCTATACTTATCTATCTGGGAGCAACGTGTCCATTGTTGATTATCTCCTGGTTCATTTCCCACAGTCCGTTGCATTTCCGGACATGCTCAATTAAATCAGTTGCTTTTCTAATTGTGTGGAAGCAGCCGAGTAAAGAAGGAGCTGCCACGTCTCCACCAGGAAGATGCGCTGCCAGGAAGGCAGCAGATAAGGGAAGCCATTGTTCTGGCCAGACTCTATCGGTTACTGACGAAAAACACTCCCAAGTTTAATTACTCGCTGGCAGATGAGTCCTCCTCGGCAGACGACCTCCGAAACGAGCGAGAGTCAATCGATGAACAGGGCCAACCGCAGCCAAACATAAGAGAGAAACACGCTGACGCTTGGGGATTAAAAATTATCTCCCCTCACTGTTGCACTTGGCAGTGTCATTGGAGGAAGCTACTCCGAATTGCTACCATCTGTCGTCGCTGGATATCGACTGTTACCTCCCATCCATTCTTGGCCACCGTTCGGATAAACGACGTTGCCCTCCCTCATTCCGGATAAACAAAAGCGCCAACGGCAACCCACCGATAAATTATTTATGGACATAAGTAGGTCTGGAAGCTCGGTAATCCTCAGTAAGACCTCCACTTACAAACAGAAACATTATTAAGAGCTTCGCCTCCTCGCTATAGCCACCCTCCGTCCAATGGACTCGTCTGGAACTTTACTTACCGAAATACGACACAGGAAGTTAAATACTCACCGCACTCGATGCACAGTCGAGCTTGAGGGGTGCCGAACAGCCCCAAACATCCACCTGTCCGTTCACAACACACACACACACCGAGATCTGTGACAAAAGTCGACTATCCAACGCTCAACGCGACTCTTCTGCTCGCTATCCGTCTGCTTTGTGCTCGCTGCTACCACGTGCCAAAAGTACTTCCCCCTTCCCAGCAGATCTGTCCAGAATGGTGGCAACCGTTGGCTGGTCAGCACCACTCCGTATCCGAGGAGGGGCAGGCTGTGCGCAGGGGCAACACCAACCCTTCCGATGCAGGTGGCTCGTCGACGTGCCCCTTCCAAGGTGTTCGATGCAGTTAAGGAAAGGCTGTTCGTTCTCCATTTTGACATCCTCAGCTTCAACCGCTAGCCTTCAAAAAAGGCTCAGCGGGCCAGGCCCTTCTCGCCTATTTGTTTCTGTAGCACAAGAGGGAAACCGAACGTTGTTGGAAGGGCATCGAATGGAAAAATAAAAGTGAACCGTGGAGTAAGCGATACTTATAATTGGGAAATATCCGGGGAGGGATGAAGACGGGGTCAAGGTTAATCCTACAAAAGT
The DNA here is from genome assembly GCA_000484575.1 of Olivierus martensii. Classification (NCBI taxonomy): domain Eukaryota; kingdom Metazoa; phylum Arthropoda; class Arachnida; order Scorpiones; family Buthidae; genus Olivierus; species Olivierus martensii. The sequence goes on from AYEL01054692.1 coordinate 58,124, forward strand.
TGGGAGGGCGAATCGGGGTGAAGTTTACATCGGGTCACGCTTTTTTCTTTCAAATGCGAGACAAAACTTTATTGGCCAGCTTTCTGCATTAGGAAAATAGACAGCGCGTCCACCCTTTATCGACAGGACCGGATGTTTAGATTATTTTAAAAGGATGAGAACGTCCGGCGCTATTCAATCTTCCTGCCTACTCTAGTAATTTTTCCACTAATCTCAAGAGTGTTGCTGCCTCTGTTAACGGTTTAAATATTCCTAATTTCCACAATGTGGGTCATTTTCTTAGTTTACACAGAAACAAAGCAACCGGATTGGAAATAGTAAAAGTCAAACATAGCCAACAAACACGAAACGCATAGTAAACAGTTGTTGGGAGCCCTAATGATATATGTGGATGCATTGGGGACACAAGAGGGATCAATAGTTCGCCAGCCTCGTAACTGCCATCATAATCCGGTGGCAAATTTTTATTTACCTTCACGCAGACAGAAGGAAGACGCTCCTTCGCAAATTATTTGCTATCGCATTCTTCAGTATGTTTTCTGGCCCAATCAATATCGGTCGTCGGCCACCGCACCTGCCCCACTTGCCTCCTTTCTATTAATTACGTCATTACAGTAGAAGGCGGGCCGTTCGGACTCGGCCCGATGCCCATTTACTGGTATTCTACCCTCTAACCACCTGTATTTATATGACGCGACATTCGTTCATTATGTCTTCGTTTAGGTTGAGTGCCGGCGCAAAATACCAATCGATGGAACTCGTCTTAAATCCAGTTCTGATCGGCATTAATCCGGCCCTCGCTCCCGGCCCAGTTACAAAGCAGAAGGAAGGATGGAGTCGAACAACAAAGACCCTCTTTGGGTCAGGGTGACGAACGACTGGATGACCGGAATGAATCATTGGCCGCTTTGTCACGTGGACAGTTTTGTCTGGGATTGTCTTCGATCAACCGGAAGGATCATTAGCTCCGCTTCTCGTCCGTTCTTCACCATTTTCCTGTCAGCCCGCGTGATTACCTTCTGTGGCCCTCTCTCTCTCTCTCTCTCACCGATACTCCGAATGCAATCAGAAAAACGGTTGGTGGATGCGGGAAAAGTAAACTTCCCTAACATGTCGATGCTAATTGCAAGTTTTTTCCTCTTTCCTCGGGGCTACAAGGAAGAATAACGCGTGTTGCCAAGGCCGAGTGAGGGTCAGTTGCCAGAAGCATCGGTAAAAGGGTGAAACTAAATTAATCACGTTCAAAGAGAACAAACCATTATTAACATCTACTGCTCTTTTTGTTTGGACCATAGTGGCAAGCAGAGAACACAAACGAATCCAACCACCGCGATTCTGTTTTCTTTTTTTTCGCAAATTCAAAAAGTCAATAGATAAGCGAAACAGATGGGAACAAATGGCCTCTTCCAAATGGATCTTGTCTTGATTTCGGAATTAACCTACCAGTCACAAAATGGCCTCTTTGAAGACTGTTTATTCGCTTTAAACAGAATTTCAAGAGGCCATTTTTGGAAAACTATGAATAAAATTTCTGAAATCGAGAAGATGCAAAGGAAGACGCTTATATAATTATATATAATATCGATCATGACCATTTTTATTGGCGTATAACTCATAACTTATGCAGGGGATGCAGTTAGGAGTCGAATGGGTTCTGAAGGATTGCAAGCGCTGCTCCTAATTATTCACGATTGGTAACAGAAAAGAATCTTTACGTGTGAAGCAAAAATTTCAAGGTGTTTCAATATAAACAAAAAATCTTAGCCCCAACCGATCAATCCTCAGGGAAGTACACAATAAAAGGAAATGTTAGAGTGATCGTGACTCAGCGGCTACAGTTCTGTTACATCTGCCCTTTCTTCTTTATTTGGTTAGTCTTTGACCGCGATGCCAAGAAAGGTTTTTCCAGTTAAACACTTTACCTTCCTTCTACAGAAAGGTTAGCGACCCAGTCTAGACAGACAGACGCACATAAATTCTAACTGGGAGAAAGTATCACAGTCCAAATACACTAGCTTTATTCAGATTATTTGCTGGGGTAGCATAAACAAGTCGGCGATAATCTTGTAATCGATTTACTTCTTTAGAAATAAATATTTGCGTCGGGAAAGAACAGGTTGGCCGAGAAGCAGATAAATTACATGGCAAAGAGGCACAACTACGGGCGTGCAAACACCAATTTCGATGGCATGCCCCTGACGGCTTGCGATTGTGCAAACGCTGCTCCCTACCACGCAAAATTATTGTTACCTAGATAGCACGTACGGACCTCCACCAAGAAAAAAAAAAAAAAAAAACAAATCGGGATTAAAAATAAATTGGCCATACGGTAAGTCACTCTTAAAAAAAAAAAAAAATGCAAATCGGGAGCGATTCATTGGCGTACAAAACGGGTTAAAAGACGTAACGTAGATCTAATTGCAGACGGCGAATTCCGGATCGGACGATATTTCTTTGCAACTCGGACATTAATTGTGTAAACAAGGCAATGAATCACCGGCCGAGGATACAGTTGCACCTGGATGTCATCCTCAGGTAATCCGAGATACTCGAACGAGTCTTGAAGTGAAAAAGCTGTCCAGATATTGCCATCTACTGTTTCACTTTCAAGGAGAGATAGTTGCCATTACCGCCTGTACCATTACCGCGATTGTTGGGCTGGGAAATGTCGCGCCCGCCTCGGTTGTCCACACAGCCCTCTCTAGACTTATTTCGCCCCCTGGCGCTTTGTTGATAGAGTGATATGGGGAACAGCGCACTGTCACAGACACCTTTTCCAAACAGATGCGACAGAAGTAACGACTTTTGCTGCATTTGGATTTTATTCCTCATTAGAGAACGAAATTCGGTAAGTAGTCTACACAGAAACGAGACAGACTCTTCGTGAGTAGACAACTCGTGTTGAGATGCAAGAACCTGTTAGCGATCATTTGTTAAATATGTCAACCAATCTCTTTGGGAGGGCTCTTTCAGGAATCGTAGTAATCCAGCTATTTATCAAATTCTTGTAACATAATGGGAAACAAATCCTAGACTTCTAGGAAAGAGGTCCAAGACCACTTCTTAAATTTATTTATAAAAAAAAAAGAATTTATGGGCGTTTTATGGTAACAACGTGAAAAGATCTTGCGCATTTTTCTTTTTATAGTGGTAAAGACCTCTTTCACACTTGGTTCTCAGCTCCTTCCTTTGCTCTTGGTGAAGAAGAACTTAATATTATAAAATTTACATCAGATTTTTAACACATGGAAGGAGTCACAGATTTAAACGAAAAAAGAACGCATAGTTTTAAGAACCAGTGGGTCATACTGGTGCTTTCCGAAGAAACTGCCTCCATAAATGGGATTCAAAACATTAGTATAAGCAATAGCAGTAATTTCACGTGTCCTGCATCTATTCTTGTGATATAATGTAACCAAAGCCCATTGGCCCCAAGTTAGTTGATAAAACTATCTGAAGATGGAGCTAGCGGTTGGATACCTTATTACGCAATATCGGTTTACGTCTTCGTTTGCAAATATTGACATTTTTCTAGAGAACAAAGATCGCTGCATAAAGTTGGCACGGTAACCATGCACATCGCACCAATGGGAATTAATCTCGAGCGAGAGACCAAAGTCACGGTTGTCTTCGGAAGCACCGGAAGCGGCTGCGTGACGTCATGGCAGACACAAGCAGTTCATTAGCGCGGCCAAACGCACTGAAGATGCAACGGGAATGTGCCCGTCCTTCGTTATTCACTCGGAACAATGGCCCTTTCCCCAATTTCGACAGCTCCTCGAGCGTGAAATGGCCTCCAGTCGCCAGAAAGAAACAATTCGCCAATTATTCGGTTTGTTTTCTGTAAAACGCCCAGACAAACCGAAATGCATCGTTTCTTTAACCCTCCCCCGTATATACAGTCACGTGACGGTACAGAAAACTGTAATCCCTCCTGGCAGATTAAAAATCCCGGCGACGCCGATCACGTGACGACAACTCCATTCGATCACACGACGAAAAAAATTCATTAGCTGCAGCTGCAGTGTGACAAAGAAGTCATCCAGATCACGTGAGCGACGCAGTTTCCTCCCCGGAAAGTCACGTGAGTGGGTTAGTCTACAGATCGATAACCAGCAGTTAGTAAGGTTAACTGCGACGCGTCAGGGACGAACCGAAAGACCCAGAAATAATTAAAGGGCTGGCTAGACCGCGACAATCCAGGATGGGGTCCGGATGAGTGAGAGTGATAGGTGTTCCCGAAGGAGAAGCCAGGACGCGAGTAAAAGCGAGTTATTTTGCGCCTCCGCCACGGGCGCACACTGTAACTTAATTACACAACGGGATCGATGGTTGCCGTCTGCGACGTGGCACCCGCGGCTCTTATTCAGACCGTCTTGAGCATTAGCCGTATTTTCCAAAGGGCTCTTATGGCAACCAACGAGAAGAAACCACCGAACCACGTCCCTCCACCACCCAAAATAAAATCCAGCAGCAGCAGCTTCTGTTTTTCTACACATCCCAATTTGTTTCTTTCCACTCTGATAAACCGAAACACCTCATCTTTAAGTTAGGCGCCTCGTTATTTATCGATCACGTGGAGCTTCGCCATTTCGCTCACGTGACTCGATTGAGATGGTTCCATCTCTTAAATGTGCAGGGTATTCATTTAATTTCCAAAAAAACCCCTTTTAACTCTTTACTTCTCCATCTTTTTCTTTTACAAAACTCTACCTTCTGTTTTTTATTATTTAACAATCTTAAAACTAGACTCATCCAACCTCGTAAATAAGGTTAATAAATAAAAACAGGTATCTAAACCGGTGGACTTTTGGATAATAAAACACTATCTGGCCACTCCGATTAAACAATTTTCTTTTCGATTTATCTGGAGATAGACAGACAAAGAAGGATCTGTAAAGGCAGTCGGACTCTACCTTCTGTTTTTTATTATTTAACAATCTTAAAACTAGACTCATCCAACCTCGTAAATGAAGTTAATAAATAAAAACAGGTATCTAAACCGGTGGACTTTTGGTAATAATAAAACTATCTGGGCATTCCGATTAAACAATTTTCTTTTCGATTTATCTGGAGATAGACAGACAAAGAAGGATCTGTAAAGACAGTCGGACTCTACCTTCTGTTTTTTATTATTTAACAATCTTAAAACCAGACTCATCCAACCTCGTAAATGAAGTTAATAAATAAAAACAGGTATCTAAACCGGTGGACTTTTGGTAATAATAAAACTATCTGGGCATTCCGATTAAACAATTTTCTTTTCGATTTATCTGGAGATAGACAGACAAAGAAGGATCTGTAAAGGCAGTCGGACATTTTGTTAAGACAAACAGATGTTGTTTCGGTTTACAGAAGGAAGGGATCTTAATTGCAAAAGGGATGTGCGAAACGACAGCAATAAATGTGGTGTCAGGCGATTTGGTGTCAATCTCGTTGATTTTTCTTCAATCACAGATCCGAAACCAGCGTGATTCCTCTTGGTGATTTCACACGATCCACCATCTGCTCCGCTTCCCCACTCAAAATGGTATTATTGAACTGGGACGAGAAGCAACAAAAGAAATTCCCAAAGTACACTCGCAATGATTTGCTCGCTTTTTTTTTTTTTTCTTTTTTTTTCTATCGCTACTAAAGTACACAAAGCAGATGATGCGTGTATTTTTCGATGTTGCTTCTTTCTTCCTTCCGGCCGGAATTCGATTTCGAAACCCCAGTCCCACGTTACTCGCCTTTAAACACTCTGCTAATTATCTTCGTCCGATCGGATGACGGTGTAAAAACCTATATGGCTGACCTGATCACGTGACCACGCTCGATAAGTTTGAGGAAGACGATGATAACAATCAGCACGGCTGGTGGGGTGATTAATCGAATGACTGGCAAATATTCCGAAAGAAAGTGGGGGCAGGAAAAAAATATACCCCGGGATTAAAAAAAACTGTGCCAACATTCGTGCGTGTTTATTAGAGCGCGAATGTCACGTGATAAAAGGGGAGAACACCTAAAAGGTGCTGACGTCTTTAACCACGACCCGGGTGCGAGTCCGGTTGGGCGAGTTTTAGTATATATATATATATTTTTTAATGTGGTGGAGCAGTGACCAACAGCCGCTCGAGTAATCCGGATGTTGATTGGTGTAGTCAGACACACCGACCGACACTGCTCGATAATAAAAATGTTCGAACTGCGATTGGAACGTACGCGATGTGTGCGGAGTAGATAACCGAGAGAGAGAGAGAGAGACGTTGTCCTTCTGTCGACTGTACTTCTGCACTCATGTCTGCTCAATAAGTGGAAGTGCAGCGGGCGAGCTAATTTATCGACAAGCAACATCTCTCTGCGCAGAATGAGCTCGCTCGGTTTACCTTCTTTGGATCCTATTTTCTTACCTTTAAATGGTTACCTCCGTTAGACTTCCTTCGGCGACTCGCTCGTACCTTCTATACCTCTACAGAGGTAATGCAAAAACTTACTTTTGTACAACTGAAGCCTGCCACTTCCTCGACATAAAAAAACTAGTTCGGCCGTCGTCCGACAGATGGCGGCACCGTGCTCGGGTAGGGAGAGAAAAAAAACGATAGCGTTTTTCGCCCGTCCCGATGCCTTGGAGCGTGAAATGACGCTTAGAGAAACAAACGGACGTCCCTCCCGGCTTTTTATCACGGCGTATCTTCTGTTAGGTAACCGAATCTTCTTCAAGACTGCACCCAAGTAGACAGGCGAGGCTGCAGCCCCAACACAAAGAGCAGCAGTACCGAGGGCAACGGAACGCTCTCATTAAGGGGGAACGAACTGTAGACGGTGACAACTCGCCCGATAATTAGTGACGTCACGGAATGCTAGGAGGATATCGCGTAAAAGAGAGGATAACCGACCCATTTCTAGCTATCGAAATTAGCGGGGGTGAGATTATCCCTAATAAAGAGCAGCTAGAAGAGCGGGTTCAGTGTAACTTGTGGGGATTGAACGGTGATGGATTCTGTTGCCAGCAGTGAACGTTATCGTCGGCAGAAGATACAAGAGAGCTTGTGATTGATGAGCGGCAGTCGGCCGAGGGAAAGCTACCAACGCCAAACAATATAAATCCTGAAATATGGTGTGGGCCAAGAAGGGAACCGTGATCGACACGAAAGGCAGTCTTCTGCTCTTGTCTACACGCTTGCTTGTTTGCTATAAAAAGTATAAAAAACAAGCCCCTTGAGTTTTTTAGATGCCATCATTCATTCACTAAGTATTTAAATGAAGTACGCTCTCTTCCTTGACCTCACTGAATTCCGATAGGAATCTGAGAAGTAACTCCATCTTGCTTTTCAGCAGTTTGCTAACTAATCGCTACTAAAATACTGTAGATCATTTTTTGCTACTCTTCTCTTATCTAAACTCGCCAGTGGATAAGAAATTTATGATCCCAGTAACCCGCGAAATGGAATCCCCTAAAATGATAATTAGTGAAATTATAAAATGCGGTGGCCGAATATTAATAATTGTAATAAAAATTCTTTGTTAAGTTTTTTATTTTGGCAATAGTTACAGTTATCAGCAGCTATACTTTAAAGGAAACTATTTGCGACCTGTCAGTGAAGAAATCTCCCTCCTTTAAACATCACAACACACACACCTTTCAGTAAATGGCAGCTGCAACTGTGCACAGAAAACATGTTCGGTTAAGAATCACTCTACGTTCGGATAGCTCTGGGTGGGAATGAAAGTGTGGCCAAGAAGTAAAAATCTGTGTAGCAGCTCCTCAGGGTTGTACTCGAGGCATTCATCTTGGTTACTATACAGTAATTCCATTAATCTGTCCAGCTAATAGTAGAAGAGATCAGACTTAAAGAGTACTAGCGAGTGGGGTTAAGGAGCATAAATTGACTGTCACCACCATAGTAACAAGTTCGTCAGGCAGCAAATCACTCCTGTCACATTTTCTGGACAAAGATTGCATTTGCTGGCCAACAAACAACGCAATATGTTCCCAATATTTCAAGAGCAGGATAAGCGCCGCTATAGGGGAAGTGAAGAGCAGAACCGCAGCTGCATGGATCAATACTATCTGCTAACAGACAGCTATCTCTGCACACAGTCCATAAACCACATACACTAAAACGACAAATGCAACAACCGCTCTATCTGGCCGGAGAGCGGCATTACTTACACCTGTCCCCCACACGCCGTAAAAATTGCGCCCCCGGCTTATTCGGCCTTTTTGGATGATCCGGGCTCTTCCGTCCCTTAATGACGCCTTCTCGGTCGGATGGCTGGGCTCTTATCTGCTTGGCTTCCCCCCGACGGGGGGAAGAGGGAGACGCCCGTGTTTAGAGGGGCAACAAGAGGAATTAGGAGACGGGTGAGAAAAGGTGCCAAAATAACAGCAGTTACAGGATGTAGGCGGAAGTGAAGAGAGACGAAGAAATAAAAAAAGTGAAAGATGGAGGCCGGCCGTCAGGAAATGACTAAAATCACTTCCCGGAAAATGTTATCAAACGTGGAGAAGTATGCGGTCATCTCGAGAGTTACAGAATTAGTTGGAATGTTTTAATTTTTCCAGCTGGCTTTCAGTCGGTTGGACTAACGAAAGCGAGACGTGTTGCCAGTGCTAACTGTACAAGACACGTACGCCACTCTCCTATCGACGTACACACCAGATAACAAAGTGGACGCGATGCCTGAAGTACCACTTCTGATGACATAATGCATAAATGGCGTTTTATGCGGGGATAAAGCTGTGCGATCGTAAACGTCTTGTCGTTCGGTTTCGGGTTTTAATTGCGAGCGGTCGCAATTTTAAAAAGTAAAGGAAGAGACGATGGCCAAGTTCAATTTGCCAGGTGGGTTTTGCACGGTGGCCGAGTGGAAAGACATAAAGAGTAAGTGCAGACTTTTATCTGGAGTTTCCATCGTCTTTCCATTCCTGACAGATCGTTCCCTGGTGGCCAGTCTGGCAGTTGCTGGGATGGAGTGGAAGTGCCAGTTGCTGAATAACCCATTAAATTTAACGGTGACAGAACAGCCCACCGAGGAATTATTTAACAAGCGTCTCTGTTATCGACAGCGTCTTGTCCAAGTGTCTAACTTAAGCTTGCAGAGCGCTGCGTAGGGGCGGAAGGATTAGCGCCCTGGGCCGCGATTTGTTTAAAATGTTAACATTCTAAGGATCGATACCCACCTAATGTGCCGTTTACTAATCTGACACCATTCTCTCGTTGATTTCTCTACCTGTGTCCTATCTCTGTAATTAATTCTACCATAAGTACACTCGATTGTCGCTTTTTGCTATTATTATTCCCTTTGAGCCTAAAAATTACGTTTTCCTGTTTTATTCAAAACTTCTTCGACCTATCATTAGTGTGAAAATTCCGCCCATTGAATAGAATCCATTGGTAGGGATAAAATCACGAAGATGTAATCAAGAAGAATACAATGCAACCTTCGTTATACAGTAGGCCGTACCAATGTAGCCTACCTTGGTATAACCTGAATGATACCTTTAATGTTCGGTTAATATAGGCCTGTATTGAAGGATGCCATCCCAACTCTTGGATTCTGTGTGTGAGAGAGACCCCATTTAGAAAATGCGAACATAAACTACATACAAAGAAGCGCTTCCGTGCAGCTATGGGGGATTGGAAGGGAAGTCCACTCTGCTTTTCCATATCTACTATATTTATTGCCTACCGTGGCCATTAAGCCGTCACGGTTAGCAAATAAACTTTTTGTGCCTTGGCGTGTGATTTCGTCATAAATTTTCCTTTCCCGTGCGTGTTTCTCTGCGCCCTTTCTCCGTTTGAAGTGGCCTTCGTGTTATTCCCATCCGTTAATGATTTAATCCATGGTTAGAAAAGCATTACCATGGTTCTTTTTTCCGTTCCGAGATGGCGCTGGCAAGCATTTCATGCCCAAAGGGTTACCATAGTGTTTTTCTACTATCGATCCTCTGATTTTTGCATGTTCTTCCAAACGCAATCCATTATTCTCAAATTTGACCCATGAAAAAAATGTTTTGCAAATATTGCATTTAATTTTTCGATACGGAAGCATCGTTCACTGATCCCACTGAATGCTTTTCATATTAGGCACCTACTATCCCTATCATTTCTCTTTCTAATTATCCCAAGGTTGGCTAGACCAGTTTGCAAGGTGCAACAGCCATGCTTGCAGATAAAGAACGGAGTATTAGCCTGCAAATATGATCATTTCAGTCGTGTCGACCGAGTTTCTTACCTGTAATTAGAGTATACGATGAAGATGATGATGTTATACTGCACAGATTGACGTCTTAACTAAGAAGGTGCATGAAAACCACCCACTAAATGGAAGAGTAGATTTACGAGTTGGAAGCCTATCAAAACGCCAATAAGGCGCAATAAAAACTGAAGAAAAAAATTCTTTAAATCTATTTTCTACGTAAACAATCTCTCATCCAACTGGAGAAATATTTACGACTAAATCGTTCGGCGTTTAGAGGAGAAGAGAACATTTTCCTACCCCCTCATCGATTTCTGCTCCTCATCTTTTTTATATGTCGTCGCCTTTTACTACAGATTTATGTTCGAATTTACTAAAAAATCAGCTCATAATTTGAGCGTATCAGTGATAAAATTGAACTGCCACTTGTTAGAAAAAAGAAAGAAAGAGCTGTTAACTTGTAAAGTCGATCGGATAATCGGGCGGAGCAGGAAAACATTAAATAGGATCATGTAGTCCGGATCTCGCTCACTGACGGAAAAATTACATTTTTGTGACCCAAATTACATATTAAATATCTAATTGTAGCCATTGAAAAAACTCATTCGTCAATTAGCCATTCAGACACTTTTAAAAAAAGAATAAAAAAAATATGGTGCCCCGAGGATATATCGTGACCTGCAGTCTGGACTTGAACAACAGTCCTAAAAAAGCCAACAGTATAATTCACGTGTTGCAGCTGCAATTCCTTAGCTTTGCAGCTGAATAATTAGCGTTGGTGATGGTACTTCACAAGGTTTTTATTATGGAAGGATTATGCCACTAAAATCCAATTTTTGGAGGTTTTGAGAGGGAATATCAGAAAGTACCGAAAATCGACCTAGGGTCGTTTAATAACAGGATACGAGGGAAACGTTTCCTCATTCTCTTGTCTAGTAGGTTAAAGGTTGACTTACAAAGCCCTACAGTTTCTGGTTAGCAGTAAGCGAATAATTGTCGAGGATAAGTAAGGTCATCGAGTTGCAAAGATAGAAAGAAAGGATGAATAAAAAGAAATAAAGACGGTTTGTTTCGTGAAAAATATAACTTTATTTACAAAATTAGTATTTGACAACATTCCGTATACATCTGGATAATTACGTACTTCACTCGACTGTAACAGCAATATAAATACCATTATTGTGAATCGCGGCGGCCTTCACACACGTAATGGCCAGATGGTGGCTGGGTTTTCTTTTGTCACTGCAAAAAATTCTTAGATCATTTTAGCCCACTGTTTGTCAATATATTTTTTAGCACCTCGAGAGGGATGTAAATCACTTTGTAACTGACACTAGTGTTGTCTTCTGCAGTCTCTTCTGCTTCCTCAGGGCCAGAGCTTTGACTTGTCTTAACTTCTTCTGTCACGATAACTTCTTCTGGTCCATATTGGTTACCTTTAGTTGATGACTCGTAACTACTAGGTTGTACCGAATACGTGGGTGGTTCTGGAGCCGTGTAAGTAGGATTTTGAGATATTTGGTTACTGAAGGTATACCCAGAATTTTGTCTGTAGGTGTTAGGAGAGTAGCTTCCTCCGGAGGCATAATTGTAACTGGAAGATGGCTGGATATAGTTGGATGGTGAAGTATACTTGGAAGACGATGGATAATTAAGCTGGGAAGAATAAGATGATTGAGAAGATGAGGATGGATAACTCGGTCTAGATGCTGTGTAGCTTGTTGAACTGGAAGGATTGGTAATGGAATAGCTAGTTGAAGGATTACTATATCCTCGAGAAGGTTTATAACTGTTATAATTTGTTGTTTGGACGTAAGGCTTCTGAGGAGGTGGAGGTGGTGGTGGAGGAGGAGGAGGAGGAGGAGAATGTGAGGGGACTTTTCTCTGGTTGCTAGAAGGAACAGATACATACTTTGTATGTAAAGATATGGCTGGCTTCTGGTAAGAGGAGGGAGGAGGACGCTTGTTGGGGTTATTGATCGGTGGAACCGGCTTATGAAACACTGGAGCATTATAATTATTCGTCACTTTCAAGTAATTGGGCGATGGTTGAGGCACTGTAAACGAAGGTTGGCCGTAGTGAACCTGCTTCGAAGGTTTGTTGAAGGATTCGTACGGCTTGGGCCCATGGAAAGGCCCGTTTCTGAAGTTTTGTCGAAATTTTTCTTGCTGGTTATGAACAGGGGCGGGTCTCCTCGGAACATTCTGATTGGGTTGTAAGAAATTGAACGAAGGGGGAGGAGGTTTAACATAGGGCAAATGTGGAGCTGGTCTAGGTGGAGGGCCAGGCGATGCGAAGTTAGACGAACCTGGACGTTTCTGAGAAAGAAGGAAAACGGGTACTGTCAGCATCTGCTGTCCCGTCTCTGTCGTTTGTTGAGTCCCATAGTTCAGTCTGACATCGAATCCTTGCCCACAGACACAATGTAAAGTAGTAGCAATCAGCGTCAAAACCTGCAAACAAACGAAAGCAGTTAGAATATTTGTCGACTGAATACACTATTTATACTGCAACCATTGAGTAGGTGACAATGACGCGATAAGAGGAAATATTATGCTCCCGCATATGCCATAAAGGCACAAGGGCGATCGGGAAGCCATTTAAATGGTAATTTGTTCGAGGTGTATTTATCCTTTAATGGAAGGCGTTGAATAGCGGCTTAAGAACGGCTCGATCTGTTGCTTTTCTTCACTATGGCTTCCCGATCTTTAGAAAGATCTAGCTGAAAATCGGGAGCATAACGGAAGCCTACATCCTTTTTTTTTCTAAACTTTTTTGTGTCATCTATATTTACTTGCAACCAACAAACTGTGAAACGACGTGTATCTGGTATACTTCGTTGGCACATGGACCGGAAATGCTCTTAACTATCGGCCGATCTCTCCCAGATGTTGACAATAAACATTAGATGTCGGGTTTTACCCGAGCCAAACGATTCTATTAAAACATACGAGCAGAATTGCGATAGAATAACAAACAGGTGAACCCATCCACTTAATTAATCAAGCATTAAGATTCGGTTTAGAAAACGCCATTCTGCTCTTAAGTGGCTAATAGAAATTTGCTTCCTTATCTCTTATTCGGATCCGTTTAATGTCGAGTTTTCATAATTAGTGTAATTTATTCAAGAGATTATTAGTTTCTCTGCGTGATAAAAGAACACAGATTTACTCAACAACTTCTACAACTTAATAAGCTGCAATAGTCCAAAATTGCTGCAAGCGGAATGGCAAACACAAAAGATAAAAGATGAGGATGTTAGTGGCTTAAAATTGAGAGAATAAGTATAACTTTAAACGTTAAAACTGCGGCTTTATTATGGTCGCAAACGACTAAACACGGGTTTAAAATTGCTTTTTATCGAGAAAAAGAGGAATTTCGTACTCATCTGTCTTGGCAGAATCAAGACGCTTTAGCCTTTTGATGAAGAGATCAAAGGCCTCTCATCAAAGAGGCTTTGTCTGTCGTCCAAATGCACGAGGTGCTTCATAATTGAATAGCGAAAAAAAAAGTACCACCGCTGGAAGGTAGTAAATCAACAGCCCCACCATCTGAGGGTTTTAGCGTTGGCAGCTCTTCTTTTCTCCCTCCCTCAAAAGTGTAAGGTTGGCGTTTAAAAGCAAAAGGTCTCCAAATCCCGAGTAAAAGTGCTTACCTGTATCATTCTGCAGCGTGTATCCAGTCAACTATTGCCACTGCCTATACAATAACAAACTCGCTATCGTGACCCTGAACACGTTTATATATAAGTATTACCGCAGATCACAGCCGTGACGTCACAGTAGATGAGCCCGAAGCGATGGGGGTCAGTGTCCCGTTCCAGTCCCGGATGTAGGACAGTAATACTGTGCCACTCGGATGATATCAGCTATGCCAATACGGTTCTTTTTCTATTTACCATATATTTTTTCCCTACGTTTAAAAGGGATTTTTGTTTATTTAGAGCCAACATCCTCAATTGTTTTTTTAGTAATTATAAAAGGGATTTTGTTTATTTAGAGCCAACATCCTCAACTGCTTTTTAGTAATTATAAACACGTTTTATAGATAAATCCCGAGAGAGAGAGAGATGAGATGGGGCAATGATAAACACTTATACTGAATTTTGGAGACTCTTCTATGTCTGGGGACACTTCTAGGTCTGGGGACCTTCTAGGTCTGGGGACAGAAAAATGGAATTACTGGCTCCTCTCTATTTGGACTCCATTGTATAAACAATGCGATCTAAATATGCATTCCAGACGAGTGCGGAATTAAAATTTTTTCCAGAAACTCGTTTTGAGGGAAATATAAACGAAAATGTGTTTCGAACAAATTTTCGGTTTTTTTTTTCTTTCTTTCTTTCTTTCTTCGTTTCCAAAACGAACCGAGGAGGAAATAATTGCGTTTTCTTTTGCCTGGTTTGCTTTTCTTTGGTCTTTCGTTTTGTTTGTTTGGACGGCTCGCAACATAAATAAACATTATTTTCAAGAGTTTAATTAAGTAATTTCCGAAGAGAAGCATTTTTCTTCTTCTTAAATAAACAATTATCTAGTGATTCCGAAACCAACAGCCTCCGGCTCTTCTTCCAAAATAAGAATTTGAATTTTTTTTTGTTTTTGTTCTTGTCATCGACGGTTTTGTCTGATCTTTCGTCTCTTATAAATTATTCTAACTAAACTCTCTTTCGATTAATTGATAATATAACCGAGCACAATTATTTTTCTGATGCATCAATTAACAAGAAAGAAAGAAAATCTTCTTCCTAACACAATCTACTCATCAAAAATGGAATTTTTGATACGTAAAACGTCTTTTTTAATTGGAGAATTAACATCGCACACTGGGAAAAATATTTCCCGATTAGCATCTTAATTCCGGACCAGTAATTCAACTTTAGATAATCTACATACCAAATCGAGTTTATTAGATTGATCCATTGTAAATTCGGCAGTTTAACCTTGGATAAGAGGAAGAGCCATGTTCCATTAAGAAGGGTCAGATCGCATTAGAAAAAAATGGGTCGAGAGGCTCAGTTAAACTCCCAAATTGGATTTTAATTTTGCGGACAGGACCGTTGGAAAATAAAGAAATCGATTTAAGGACATATAACCGAATTTGGCCATCTGACCTTGGTTTTATCTTATTGGTAGTTAACCTAAATAAAGTCTTCAATGAAGCGAAACAGTTGTTCCAAATAGGTGAAAGTCTGTTGCTTTTCTTTAACACTTCATGGAGTCGATTGGTTATCATCTTCTTTGATCCTGTTTATGACAAAGAACATTTTTTTTCGAGTTAGTTTAAACCATCGCCTACGAGTTAGTTATACAAACTGCCATGCCAGTTTTTTCTCTAATTGAAATACCTTTTCCATTGCAGTCCTGGCAAAGAATTGTTTAACCTGTCAGGAATTTTGACTATAATCAAGGTCAAAGATGAGAATCTCCAAACAGTGACACATATAACGTTTGACCTTCGACCTTAAATGCCGGTAATGTTGACGTCTCTTACACAGTTTGATACGATATCTGGACTAATTTTTAAGACACAAAATTCGAATTAATGGAGAGAAAAATACATTTAGCCATCTTGCTAAACTTAGGTCAACAGTATTCCATGCGGGAAACCTTCCTGGTAATAAGTTTAAGGCAGCTCCTATGAGGACCACCTCTAGATTTCCGGCCCACGGTTTTAAAAATGCAGAGGATAAAAAAGGGAGAAACTAAACATAAAATGCTAGAAAGAGGGAAGTCTTAGCAGGAAGTTCCTGGTTGGAGACGGGTTAAAGGTTACATTACTAAAAACATGTCCTTAGGTCAAGTGATTGTAAAGAATCTTTGTCCATTGAAGCAATGTCTGAAAACTGATTAATCTGAAAACTTTATCGGCATATTAAACCTGTTCTAAATTATTTTTTAATTAATTATAAAACATTGTTGCCTTCTATACCAGTTTTGGAAGAAACTATTAAAACGTTGTAGCTTCAGAATGCTTAATTTAACTGAGTTAATGGAGTAAAATATAGATTCAGTTTCTACTCGAACGAGTTTTTCTAGCAAAATTCGAGAGAATTTACTAGAAGAAGCTTCAAAACGAAAAATAGGAGTGATAGAAATTATCGTAATGATTTATTATAGAAGAATAGTAACAAAATTAATAATTCAAGTATGGCGAAGACGTGAAACCGAATATGAAGTGAATAAATTATGGCAGGATTTAAGAGAATGTGTGAAAATATGTTGCCATTTTCTACTAATTAAAGGGAGGAAAAAAAGGAAGATTGGGGAAGTAAACAATGGTTTATCATCGTTCTTCTTCATTTAGTAGATTCTTATAATTCTCTGCAGTTTTTCTGTTTTATATGCCCGTTCAGATATTTATCATCAGCTTTCGTGCAGCACTTTATCGCTTATCTACATTTTTATTCTTTCGAAATATGCCAAACGGCAGAAGTTTTCTATCTTGAAACATGTAAACAATTTTCATTTTTACGACTAAAAATATCCGAAAACGGAATTTGTGATAAAATTTAAATATTTTCCATTTTTAAAACCAGACATTTCTCGTCTGCAAAGAAAAGTTTTAATGCGGATTTTATAGCTTTTCTATAAGAGAAGAGGACTGGCGGTTGTTTCCTATTAATTAGTTTATTAATAAACGAGTTGTTCAATTGCGAAACAATCCTCGTATGACAATTGGTGGCGGATAATATAACAAGAATCTCTTTTGTCGAGAGAGCCACTCATAAAAAAAAGAGGAAAAAGAAATAAAGTGTAAGAGAAAAATCGATTTTTCCTCGGAAGAAAAATATCCATCCCATTATCTCGTAAATGAAGGAGATGCGATGTCTGCATCGATTCTTCTCCATCTCAATATTTGTGACATAACATTAGGATCTTGTCTTCCAGTCGCTCTTATGAAAATCTATCTGCAAATCTATCTTCTTCGCCTGAAAGATATAAAAAAAAGAAGAAGAAGAAGAAGCAGTTCTGTCGTGCACATACGCTATTTGACATCTGCCTGAGTCCTCCTACTTCGATGTCTTCCGCTTGTTACACCGTCTCAGCACATGTTTAAGCGGGATTAGGGGATGCACAGATTAAGCTGTAAATAAGTTATCTTTTCCAATTATCCGGAGTGAAGTGCGCCTAGACTGCTTGGCGAAAATTCCACTCAGCCAATAATTGTTTCCGAACGGAGAGAGAGGAGGAATTAAGTGGCGCGAAGCGAAAGGAAATTACCAAAACATACATACAAAAAAAAAAAGAAGAAAAAAGATGGAAAGAAATTTAAATAGATTTTAAGTTTAATTAACAAAGATGTGCGACGGATGCTGAAGAAAAAAACGGAGATGGAAAGAAATTTAAATAGATTTTAAGTTTAATTAACAAAGATGTGCGACGGATGCTCTTAATTAGAAAGTCCAAATTTTAATAGAAAAAATTGAGAGAAATTGTCAAACGCTTTATGATATTTATTCTATTTTCCTTCATATCATAGCCGGATAACTGGTGCTAGACTATGATAAGAATCAGAGAAGAGCCAAGCTAGTAATCTGTGTGGTTTATAACAATACCAAACCTTATGGATATTCTTATATGTTCTTGTAAAGTCTAAAAAATTTGTAATTTTCAAAATCTAAGATTTTAAAGTTACAGACTAATCAGGTTTATAAGATCCAAAATTTCATTTAACTCTCATCGTAGACTTATTGTCAATATTGTCGAAGTAAACTTTATCATATATGATCTAATTATTAACAAAATTTACAAGTTCTGGAGAATTGTGTACTCCAAGTATGATAATTAATTAATGACTATTTTTTACAAATTCTAGAGAATTGCGTACTCTAAGTATGAAAATGACTAATTCTTTACATGTTCTGGAGAATTGTATATTTCAAATATCATAAAGACTAATTTCTTTACAAGTCTGGAGAACTGTATATTCCAAGTATGATAGACTAATTTTTTACATGTTCTAGATAATTGTATATTTCAAGTATGATAAAGACTAATTTTTTATAAGTTCTAGAAAATTGTATAGTCTAAGCATGATAATAATTAATTTTTTACATATTCTGGAGAATTGTATATTTCATGTATGATAAAGACTAATTCTTTTATAAGTTCTAGAATTTACTCCAGCTATTATAAAGATTATTTTTTTAAACAATAAAGGGTTTTGAACGATTATTCCATATTTTAAACCTGTACCAAATAAGATTTGACAAGTTTTAAAAGAAAAAAACTTATAATTTGTCAATAGGAAAACTTTTAAAATCTTTTTTAGTATATTATACAAGTTCAATCCCCATTTTTTTCATTTATTGTTTTGACTCGAAACAAGAATTGACTATACAGTGAAAGATCGATAGAGGTTGTGGAAAGATGTCGGGATCACTTAAATTCGGAATGGATTAAGATCGATAAAAAAAAATCTTGTTATACGAGGAATGGCAGCAGTAAGATTTCGTTTTTAACAAGATTAAAGAAAATTAACATTTGCGTTACGCTGTAGCTTAATAGATTGCGTCAGAGTTTCAGAAAAACGTTTAAAATTCGAAAAAGTGCGCTACTTCTGAATGTTCTGGAAAATTGTATATTTCAAATATGATAAAGACTAATTGTTAAATTTTGTTTTAAACTTGTCATATCTTATTTGATCCAGGTTTAAAATATGGGAGAATCATTCAAAACCCTTTATCGTTAAAAAATTAGTCATTATCGTACTTGAAGTACAAAATTTTCTACAATTTGCAAAAAATTTATCTTTTTCATGCTTGGAATAAACAGTTCTCCGGAACTTGTAAGAAAATTGGTCTTTATCATATTTGGAATATACAATTTTCTAGAACTGGTAAAAAATTAGCCGTTACCATACTTGGAATATACAATTTTCTAGAACTGATAAAAAATTAGTCAATATCATAACTGGAATATACAATTCTCCAGAACTTGTAAAGAAATTAGTCTTTATCATGCTTGGAATATACAAATTTCTAGAACTAGTAAAAAATTAGTCGTTATCATACTTGGAATGCACAATTTTCTAGAACTGGTAAAAAATGAATCATGTTAAGATTATTCGAAAAAATATTAAAAATATAAGAGTGATTTTAAGATAAAATTTTCTTCTTGACAGTAAATTAATGGTCATGTCAGTTTTTCAATTTATGAGAATTTTTTTTCCCCTTTAAAAGTATTGCAAAGTCAACTCCAGCCGCGTATGTGCAATCAATTGCACATAATTACCGACGAGTATAACGAAGTTTATTGTTTTTAATCCATTAAAAATTAATCTTAATCAATAAAATATCTTGAAATTTAAACTGGTAGAATTTTATCTAAGTTTGTTAAAAGTTTATTTAAGTCGTAATAAACATCTCAATGTTCCATTTAACCTTTCTAACGGTCAAACAAACTTAAAAAAGTTTATTTAAGTCGTAATAAACATCTCAATGTTCCATTTAACCTTTCTAACGGTCATTATCATAAATTTTAGTTGGTAGCTGAAATTGTAGGCAGCACGCTGTGCCAAACAAGTTTAATTCTAAACGCATAAAATCTCATTCCCGATTTTATAAAAAAAAATAAAGTAATAAAAATTAACGATAATCATCGCATTCGTGATTAATGAAATACAACATGGAACCGGTTTTTGAGTGACTTCACACATCAAACTGGTTTTTTTTAAATATTAATCGCCATTTTTTGGCATAATACCTTTATTCGTGTTTACAGAATAGGTGTAAGACATGTACGTAGCAAAAAGTTCTAGACTGTGTGCAAACTTCATCAATAAATAAGGAAGTCGACGTCGCATCGACTCTTCGGTCCTCATAATTTGGTGATGTATTATGGAAAAATATTTTAATATGGTCATGCAGATTATAGAAAAAATTTTAGTACATGCTTATCAATTGCGGAAAAATTTTATTAAAATCCTGCCCAATTACAGAAAATTTTAGCAGGCTTACGTATATGCAAATTACAGAAAAAAAATTTTTACTGCAGTCATGCCATGCCAGCTTGTAAAAAAAAAAAAATAGTTTTTATCATGTATTGAATATATAATTTTCTAGAACCTGTAAAAAATTAATCTTTATCATACTTGGAATATACAATTCTCTAGAATTCGTAAAAAATTTAGGCTTACTTATATGCAAATTACAGAAAAAAAATTTTTACTGCAGTCATGCCAGCTTGTAAAAAAAAATAGTTTTTATCATGTATTGAATATATAATTTTCTAGAACTTGTAAAAAATTAATCTTTATCATACTTGGAATATACAATTCTCTAGAATTCGTAAAAAAATTAGTCTTTATCATATTTGAAATATACAACTCTCCAGAACGTGTAAAAAAATTAATCATTATCATACTTGGAATATTCAATTCTCTAGAATTTGTAAAAATTAATCTTTATGATATTTGAAATATATAATTCTCCAGAACTTGTAAAAAATTACAGAATTACAGAAAAATTTTAGTACATTGATGCAAATTATAGGAAAAAATGCTTTCTTATGGCCACGAGAATTACAGAAAGCATATTTTAACACGAATTCTTTCATAATTACTCGCGTTTCTACGAATCGTTTCGAGGCATTCGTGCAATAAAGTTAGTAAGCAATCAGGTTGGCATATTCGTTCGAGGCAAAATCCGGTAGTCGGAGAAGAGAAACTTAAGCACAAAACTCTCCAAGCGAACACGAAAGCGATAATGCAATGTTGCCAGAAGCTAGTTGCGTCCAGTTAGCATTTTCAACACCCGCTTTACAGCTTGACATTAATCCTATCAGACATATTTAAATTATTAAAACATTATGCAGTCGGTGCAGTATCTGTTTTCAATTTATTAACATCGGGGGGTACCGAGCGTGTGTTCCGAAAACAATTATTGGCCACCTTTCAACTCGGCCAATTCCTGACAGTTTTATTAATAACGTGGGCGTCTTAGAAAACCGTATAATCGACGAAAGACGGGACTGTTGCGGTTACGACCGGACGGCAGTTAACTGAAAGAAGAAAAAAAAAAAAGATGGAGACCTTTAACTCGGCGCTCGACAATCATCCAACCAGATTATCGTGTTTTTATTTATAATTTGTGCAGAAAGGAAGTTTTCTTTAGGTTTATAACAAAACGAAGGGGGGGAAAAGCGTATTTTCACAATCCGCATCGATTTTGTTGTCTCTATATTACGGAATAACAAAAGCGAGATAAGAGGATTGCAGAGAGAGTCTACCACTTAATCCCCTCCGAGAATAAATCCGATCAGGGCGTTCGAGGGAATTTTTCTGTCATTTATATCTTGTTACAGTTAATTACATTTCCTGCAATGTTTTCTTAACGTGAATACGATTAATGAAAGAACCAGGGTTAGGATTACTCTCGTGTTTGCACAACAAACAACGATAAGTGCCGATTTGCTAAGCAGCAAAAAACAATAAGAATAAGCTGCACCAGAAAAAAAAAACACAAATAAATAATTCGACTTTTTACGGATAGTCACACGTACTGACTTCTAAGACGGAAATTTAATCGAGTTAATTGCAGAAAAATAAAAAATATATATATATATCGACTTTATTAACAGTTTGAATAAGTGCGTGGTGGAATTGACCTTCGACGTTGACAAAGCCATCGATCATGGGGTGGTAGAAGTGGCGCACGAAGGTATATTACGTGCAACCACTGAGTAAAAACGCAATATCTAAATTTACTTCCGAGTTTAGCGATAAAGATGACTGGAATTTTGAATGCCACCGTTTAAAAGGAGTATACATAAAGAGAGCGGAATGAGTGGGTAAAGAAGTGGCGAATTATCGCTAGAGAATAATATCCACTAGCGATAATTAATCCCGCAAATTCTCGGGCGTAAAGGCATTAGAGATGCAAATTGCTATCGGAAGTGACGTATTACAAATGGAAGAGTGGATGCCGTGTTTTGATTCTTCTTTTTTTGTGCCACAAAGTTCATCAAATTTGCATTCTACGCACGAACTGAATTCGTTACCGAAGAAAGGATTCCTGTGCAGAGTTATGGCGACCGTTCTGCGTGATTCGAGTGCACATCAGCTTCCTCCTCTCTCTCTCCAGTTCGGTAATTTATTTATAAACATTCTTTATAGCCAAATATTTTATTTTTTGAGCCAAACAAAAACAAAATAATTCTTTCAAATGCCGTTTATACTTTGAAAAGTCAAAAGACGTTGGCGGTTCCAATCTTAAGCAAAATGCAGGAAAGTGTTTTTTTCCAAATACGGAATTGGCCGAAAAAATTTCTTTTTATATGTATTGACGTAAACCATGATGTAACTTCTTATATATATTATTAACTTATAATTTTATTCGAATTTTTCTCTTTGTTTCATATATATATCTTTAAATAGATATTTTAAAAAGCTTTTCAGTAATGTAACAGTTTTTCAATTTATTTAACTATTTTCGATATTTTTAAAAGATTTCCATCAAGTGATTCTATTTATTTTTCGTTCTAAATTCAAAACTGAGCATTTTCCTTCCAGTTTTCAGAATAAACAAACCGGATTTTTCAGTTTCTGTTAATTGAAACTGAAAACTGTTCAGTTTCAGTTTAAAAACAGAATAATTTTCGATTTCAATCAATATTTTTCAGTTTGGAAACAGAATACTTTTCAGTTTCATATAAACTGAAAATTATCGAGTTTTGATATAGACTGAAATGTGTAAACACATTTAGAATCATTTAGAATATTCAAATATTTTGAGATAGGATCTGCGAATAACATAATAATTGGAGTGGTTACAATCGAGTGTCAAATGGTTCCATTATTTTGTGGAGAATGAGTAAGAATTAATCCAAATGTGTTTGTATTTAAAAACAAATAATATAAAAAATGCCAAGAAAAGTTCATTATCAACTGTTTCCGATATAGATCGAACGGATCAGATCAGAGTTTCGGAGTGGCCCATTTATCCAAAAACCATCAATCAATGTGGTTTAAAAAATTCCTGCGACCGAAAGTGAGAAGTTGGCAACATAAAACTCCTTCCCGAGTGATTTTATTCTACTCGCTTGGATCTATAGGATAAATTGCGTCGAAGAGAACCATTTAAAGTATATTTTAAATCTACCTGTAACAATTTTACTGTTTACTTCACTAATTAATTTTTATTTATTTAAAATAACAATAATCATTCGATATTTTCAGTAATATTTTATACAAAATCTGTATTAATCGTTAATCATTTATAGTATCCAGGATCATATAGGCCTACTAATGTTTAGCTAATATATGAGCCTGGTGTTAGTTCAGTTAGTTGATACTGAAAACTGAACAGTTTTCAGTTGGAAACAGAATAATTTCCGATTTCAGTCAATATTTTTCAGTTTTTCAGTAAGCAGAAAATTGAATAGTTATCAGTTTCATATAAACTGAAAATTATCGAGTTTTGATATAGATTGATATATATTAGCGATTAGCTACTATATGAGCCTGCCTATCAGCCTTAATGTTGACTTTTATCATGCTTTAGAGGTGAAATTTTCCTGGTTTCAAATTATTTTAGCATTTTCATGTATTTCTTTAGCTGTTCCAATTTTCGCACTTGATTAGTTTTTAGACCATGAAATACAGTATAAATATTTGTTATTTGGCATGCGATACAATTGAGAAAAATGTTAAATAACGGAGAAGAAACTAACACAAAACATATTTGATATGTGACGTGATTCGTGATATATTATTTTATTTCAGGAAAAATTCGCAAAATGCAAATTCTAACTTTTGTTTGGAAAGCGTGAATTTGAACTCGGCTCTAAGCTCTAAATGTTTATCATTAATTTCTGCTTATAAAACTTTAAAAATGTCCTATTTATGAAGAATTTTTCTGAACAGGTTAGCCTACTGGAGAAAGAAAATAATCAGCTTCGGTCTGAATATATTATCATCAACAAAACTGACCTGTCTGTTTCGAGTGGTTTTTTTTTTTCAGAAAAATTTAAATTTTTACTCCAGTTTTAAACAAAATTGTCTTGCCTTTATGGAATTTCTTCGCAAGCTAGTTGATATTTTTTAATTATTTTAAATTATTTTCGTTTATGTGATGATCCACCACAAGCACTCCGAAGCTAGGTTCAAGCATCACGCTCCAGCCCTGTTTTTTTTTTTTTTTTTTTTTTTGATCGTTGACTTATAGATTGACCTCTTGTTTTTTTTTTTTTTTTTATTGTCTTTCTGCTTCGCTTGCTTCAAAAGCGCAAATAATTAAGATTTTTTTTCTTCAGTTTTACATTTTAAATCCCTTCTTAAAAGAAAAAAAAGTCGCTATATTTGCTAGTTAAATATTTTTTTGATTTTTTCGCAGTGCATAAACGTAGAGCACAATTATAATTCCATTAATTATCTGACAGATTTTTATGTTTCCGGTATGTTTTTTTGTACGGATTATGCTTATGGTTTTAAAAATGTTAATTCGGGTTGACGTACAAGCTATTCTTTCAGATTTTATTGTTTCCAGTCAGTAGAGAGAGTTTTTGCAGAACTTTTATAATTCAGATTCCCTTTCTTTCTCCGTTAATAGGAATTTGTTTCAAAAAGAATGCTATTTTACTTCTGGAAAAAGAAAAAAAAAAAATCTGGAGAACAAACAGTTACTTAATTAAATAAAACTGTTTGGTGCTAATTTAATCTGCGAATTGTTTCTCCTTTCTTTTCTACGGATACCAGGCTACTGATTAAAATTCAAACTTGCACAGAATTCAAATCAGTTTTCTCTCTTTCTTTATCTACACAGAATTCTAGAGATTTACTTGTCGATAGTGATTTATCGCTGCTGGCGACCGATTAACAAAGATCGAGTTCAAATTTAATTTTGTCTCCTAGTTTTTCTGTCTGTTTTACTTTTTTTTCCGCTTCCAACTAAACACAAGTTTACAAGAGTTCGACAGAGATCCCCATTCTAGAAACACCCCTTTGCTGACTTTTATCTTCTAAATTTCTCTTAAGAATTTTTACAAAGAAAGTAATTGGATCCTAGATACAGTATTTTTCCTTTTTTTCTTTCTTTTGGCCAACTCGAAAGATGGAAGACTTTCTCTCCCGTCATTCAAGAATTTCGAGCACTTAGAAAAAGAAGAAGATAAGTCTAAATTATCTCCTTTTTCTCGACCACAACCGGATATATTTATATACAGTACAAGTAAATATGTGTAAGGAACAAAGTTGAACGAATTATAAACCAGGACAGATCAATAAATATCTTCGAATAAGGATTAAGACCTTTAAAAGGGTTCAACGTTCAAAATAGTGGACCAAAAACACCCTATCTCGCCTAAAAGAATATAGATTTAGGAAACGACAAAGCAAAAACCACTTCCTCTAACCCCATCAACCTAGAAAATTAAATATTTTTTTTATTCATAATAATTTAATCAACATTTATAACTCCATATTTTTTTTATGGATATCAGTGACGTTTCGGTTATAACCCACGAGTCAGGGGTTCACGAACTGTGTGCACCTTATTCAAATTAATGCTGAGAGGAGTACAAAAACTCTTTATTATGTTTTTCTTTCGAGAACAATTGGAACGAATAACAATCGCAGTTTAATTATAGAGTACTGCATATTCTGTTGCTTGGCCACAGAAAAGGCCACGTGGTTAAATAATTCATGTATCAGTTTTTTTGGCAGATAACACTCGACACATTTCACTAACGAGTAGACGTTTAAAACGTGTCAAAGTCGGGAAAACTTAATTTCATTAATAGAAGATAGATAACCGAACAGTTATTTACACTTTGTATCAAAACTAGGAGAGTATTTGGGATGACAACTGTTAACAAAACGTGACCAAAGTGGAAGGAAAGAGAACAATACAGAAGCAATTTTACTGGATACAAAGACAAACTCCTATTCACCTTCATTAACAATGGCGGAATACGGTTAACCTTGTGTCCTGAATTGTTGAGCTTCCTGCTGCGGGCTGTGGAACATATTTTGACCCAATAACTGGTTTTTTCCTTACCAAAGTCTCCGATCGATCATTCGTCCCGATAAATGAATTGAATAAAAAGCAATCGATCCATAAGTTTCGTGCGTGACGTGCTCTTTTTTTCTTCTTCAAAAATAAACCATGAACATCTTTATACATGGTCGGAGAACACTAAACACGAATTTAAACTTGTTTAACGAGAAACTTGGGTTCTCGAAAGGAACATTAATGCGTTTTTTATGAGAACTATCGAAATTCTAAGCGGTAGATCATCGGAGCGATATATCACGCAGTTAAAACTATGCGGTACTTAAAATATTGCAGATCTGCAACGGATGGTTTACACAATATCTCCGAATCGGATCAAAAGAAGAAAGAAAATAAAAAAAAAGAGAGAGAGATCGGAAGGAGTAAAGCTTTCTATATTTATAAGGCTGTTAAAAAAGCAAATCGATGTCTAGACGAAATTCTTCCGAGTCAGGATTCGCAAAACTGGTAGATACAGATTTCTGTGCCTCAAGAGTACACTATAAGATTTACTGTTCTCTAAAGGTAACCGAGATATTCAAGTCTCAAATAAGCGGAACGATTTGCATCTCTCGAAAAGGAAGTGTAAGTAGATTTGCGCCATTACTTGTCTAAAGAATAAAAAAACATGTCGAGTAAGTTATAACCCGTCTAAGGCGATTAATTTATGATCTGTTACTTAGATACGACAGTCCGGCTGTTTCTACACGCTTATAAATATTAACAGTCCCGAGATCTCTGATGTATAAATATTAAAGACGTTTCGTGTCTGCCAGATAAGAAAAGTTTATCTGTGTTAGTTGATGTTTTGGGAAAATAATCTTTATTGGTTTCTTTCCTTTAACGTTAATTTGATGATTTTAATCGATTAAAAATTCTCGATTTAGCGAATTTTGAGGTTTATAATTAGTTTCGGAATAACGGTATTCGGTTCGGTAAATCCGTCCGGATTATAGATTTCCTCGGGGATTCGGGATAAATACATCGCTCTGATTTTTATCCATTGTCTCGTTTATGCGGGTTTATAGGTTGTACAACCCAAAAATTCTCAGTTAAAATGAACAGAATGCACGGGAAAAGTGTGAGAATTATGCGTAAAATAAAATTATTACCCGCTTTCGTTCAGCGAACTTGAAAGAATAATAATATTCCTGATAGAATTTCGTAAAAATACCTGTGAGTTGATTGTTTTATATTTATTGTTAATTTTTTTTTATAACCTTTCAAAAGTAATTTTTCCTTAGGGGTAAAATAAGTCACGGTAAACTGTTATTTTCTGCCAGAGAGAATTTTTATAATTAATTCTATAAAAATAATGTAAATAAAAATCAGAGCGATATATAACTGTAATTAAATTTAGTTAATTTTTTATTATATTATTTCTATTTGTAAAAAGAAAACGGCGCATTAAATCTAATTTTTCATTTAAAATAAAATAATTTGGCGATTTTAGAGCGGAAAACAAGTTAAACGTTTAAATGTCCCAGGGGGCACTTTCGTAAAGTCGTTTGGTCGTCTCTTAAATATAATCTTTTGACATCTTAAGTGATATTTAATACGTGGAATATGAAACTTTTTTTTAGCATACTTCATTAAAAAAGTGAGTTTTTTTTTTCTTTGATCCAAACTAAAATTCTCTTAGAGTATCATGTTAGGTTCAATAGAAAGTACAAAGAGGAAGAGTTTTTAGAGGGCGCTTCTTCGATTACATTCTCGTTTTGATATCTGTGACTGCGTGTTGTAGTAGGAAAAATAATACTGAGCAATTTACTCGAATATATCGTTATAAAAATATTAGTTATTAAAAAGTAACCTAATTCCCAAAGCTTGGCAATCAAATCGTGACAAATTTACCGATTTGAGTTTTTATTACTTCTATCGAAGTACTACCACAACATCCGACGAATGAAAATTGATAATGTAGTATTTTATTCTGAGTGTTGCCATTCATCCGTTCATAGAATTAAGGTTATGTTCAAGTTGAATACAAATGCTAAGATAAGCTGGAATATTCGTATTATTGCTAATATTTACCATTATAATATATCTCATCACATAACAAAATTAATAAAACATGTTAGCAGTAAAATATAAAGGCAAAGTTAACAATAAATGGTTGGCAACATTGAAAATAAAATCTTCCTGTATGGGCAATTCTATCTTGTTAATTAATCAATGCTGCGAGCTAGTTGTTATGTAAATGTATGCTTTCAGTTACTTATTAGACTATAATTTACATGCAGTGTTGGTTGTCTTATGAGAAGACGAAAATTATCGCGTTAAAATTCCCAAATCGGAGCCGTTTATGTGAATTATCACAGCATCTATTCTGCAGTGTGGTAATTCTGTGTAAACGGCAGAGCGAAACTTGGGCCTCAGAGCCTAATTTTAGGAGAGAAAGCGAGTTTGGAAGTACAAAGTAGTTTTTCCCTGCCTCGGGGCCTCAAAATTGAAATTACGCTACCGCTTTTTCGTCACAAATTTTCTAGGAAAATATTTTCTAACTACCGTGTTTATCGTTGTAATCGGTTTTCTCATCGATGCTGTTGTACATCGATAAATTTTGAAAATTTATTAAATCTTAGCAATAATTTTATCTAATGGTAGAGTGGAGACATAGCTAACTTTAACAGCAATGGAAAAATTCCATAGATTTAGTGGATCACTTTGTATTTTCTTTATTATCCAGAGAAAACTACCAAGTGCAACTTTTACGAGTAGTTATAGGGCAATTCATGTTTTAAGTTGACCAACAGAGTCATCCAACTTTTCCTTCCTCTACTGTTAACTGTTAAACACCTCGGATAATGCACCTAAGGGGATTTAACAATAAATTCACAGTCTACATAGATGCATTGCAATGTCACGCCGCATTAACACGCTAATTTTAGTGAGTGATAATCAAAAAATGGATTAAAAGCCCATTATTTTTTCCATTCGCTATATCGCTCATCTACTTACATATATGTTACTATATGGTAAAAAAAAACTAACAAAGTCAGTTTTTTGTGAGGCACGCCTTACGGAACATGTGGTTCAGTCGTAAAAGCTTAAATGTCTGACCATGTGACATGTTTCGCGCATTTCAAAAGTTCTATCATTTTTTTTTTTTTTGCGTGTTTCGTTCATAATAAAGCAAATTTTTATGCACTTATTTCTTCCTTCCTTTGACAGATGTTCTATTTTATACTTGCAATACATGGCATGTTTTATAAGAAGAGCCTAATGTGCGAAATATAATGTTATGGTCGACAAGATACATGCGTGTTTAAAATTTTAATTAAACTAGTTTTTAAATAAACTATTAAATAGTTCGAAGAAAATCTTATAGCTCTCCAGGCCATCGATTTAAACGTGTACTTATGCAGCGAGAACTATCTCGTTTCTTGTAGACATTCACAAGGCCATTCTCAAGGCCTAACAAAGGACAAGGTTATATAGAATCCATCTATAACGACGTTAATTTCTTTGGCTAATACTGTGATAATCATTCAAAGTTATGATTTATTATTCGAATATAACAATTGCTCTCATAAAAACACAGCTTATTCATCGATTGTCTTTAATTTTAACTTAACGACAACCTTTTATTCATTATCCATAGTTGAGTAGAGCTAGAAAGCATTAATTCAGGGCCGGCCCTAGCTATACGCAAATTAGGAACCCGCCTGGGGCGCCAAAAGTTGACTATTTGATAGTAGGCTATACTGATAAGGCCACATATTTTATTGTGTTTTTGTATTTGGGGCGCCAAACACTCTTGGAGCCTATACTATACTACTGATAAGGCCACATATTTTATTGTGTTTTTGTATTTGGGGCGCCAAACACTCTTGGGCCGGCGCTACAATAATTTTGATAAAAATAAATAAATAAATGTAGGAAAAATATTTCTAAACTAATCGATTTACCAAATTTTCCTAATCGTTTTTAAAAATATCTGCGGAAGTTTCGTTCTTCCTGAAATAATATAAACTGCAAACTACCGGTTAAAAGCAGAAAAATTATTCATTTATAGTTCCTGGAATAATATTTAACAGCTGTAAATGGTTTCTGACTGGTTGACTGGTTACAGATTTTCGTATTTTTTAAAATGAAAAATCGGCGAATGAATATGAAATTTTAATAAAAGAAAAAACCAATATCGGGTATATATGTTGGAGTAAAACGATTCTAAGCGAGTTTAAAAATCATCACAATAGCAGTTTTGACAACTGCAGTTGGGTACTTCACCTTGTTCAATGGTGTTAACTTGTATTCTAATCATTCGAGCGGAAACCCAGACCACAGTGAGCTCACTGCTGCAGCGTTATTGAGAACCCACTGCTATAGAATTCCTGACAAGCAAACTTGAAAATCAATCAATTCACAAAAGATAAATATTGTATTTATAATCCGACATTAAATATTTATAAACGATACCGTTTTATTTCTTTATTCTTTTTGTAAGCAATACGCCATTTTCGAGCCTGTTCACCTATTAATTTTTTTTTAAAACAAATTAATAAAAATTATAATTGTCTCTAGTGTGAGATTTGAAGATTGGTCGATAATTGCTACACTTTTTTTGGTTTTTAGCAGCCATGATGTGATTTCGGTGTCTAAACAGTAAACAATTTTATTTGTGTCTAACTTGTATGCCTTTTATTGATCGCCACTAAGTTCACTTTTTCTGGAATGCCTTTCATTGGTAGAGGTTAATTTTGGATCGATCTTTTTTGTCGATGATGAAGGAAGATCTTGGCTCCATGACGTACGAGAACGTCTAAGTCCCGCAATATTTCTAAAGAATGATAGCGATGCTTCTAGCTCTATCAATTACTCGGATTAATTTGAGCTTAGATTTATGCTAAGTGGAAATTCTAAACTGTGATTCGCATCTAATATACGTGTTATCATGCTTGGCATTCTTTCATAAATCCTATTCCCGATTAAAATAGCATATTTCTAATATAGAAAAGAAAGAATTGTCTTTCATAAGAACTGTCATCAGAGGAGCGCTCCAGGCTATAGAGGAGCTACAACAAGACGGACGTGTTTCTTCCCCATTGTTTTTCTATTTGAAGCAGGAAGAAAAAAAAGAAAAAAGGATCTAAACAAACTGCCATCGGCAGTTATTATCTTATGTTATTGGGCGACTTCGACATTGTCTCGGTTCAACTACTTAAATGTAAACAGTAGAGGAACAATAATGTTGCAACAACCGGTAGCCATCTTGACTGACTGTCATCGCAGCGGGGCCCTGCAAAGTTCTGACGGAACCACCTCTAACGACATAAGGACACGACAAATCTCCGACATCAATCATGTTAAAGTAGAGCCCAACTGCTAACTTTCCTTATGGGCTCGAATGTCGGTCATACGAGGAAAACAATTCTTTTTTCCCCCTGCTAACACACCGAAACACAAAACAATCTGGTCAGGATCGTGACAATAGAAAATCGAAAGAAGCTGTGCATTATGTAACTGAGAAAGAAGATCCGCATTGACCCAACAAAGAGGTTAACATGTTAGCTCCAGGAAAACTTCAAACACTAATTACAAAAAAATAAAGGAGTAACGGGGCTCATCAGAAAAGAATAAAAAAAAAAAGCCACATGGATCATTTTAAATTGGATAAGTTTACAGGAAAAGGTATATTTAGCATAATAGGGTACGTGATCCTATTTAACATATGTGGCCTTTCTCGTAATATGGAGGAATAATTATTCTCTTTAAAAATCGAAGCCACTAGAATGGCATAAATATAAACATCCAACTATTTCCTGGAAAACAGATGAAAGTTGAGTCTTCATAATCTTCAATTAATCTAAATATTTGCTTTGATTTATGGACATTCTAAACATTTTAGCCTAGATGTCAAAACACATTCCAGAAAGTGAGCAAACAAGGAAATTTAGAAAAAAAAAGCATTTTCGTGCACGATATTAAAATGTATTGAATCATAAAGAAAAAGAAAATAATTTTTAACTGGAAAGAAAACTCCGCCCAAATTTTCTCGATCGTTTAATCTTCCGGCGTTCATTTTAAACTGGAAAAGGTTGCTAAATTTCACAGAACTACGAGCAAGAAGGAGCAGACATAACTGACTGGCTACGCTGACAAGATGGGGGATAATGGACGTCAATGACTGTTATTCACAAATAATGGTCCTGTCCGTATTCTCTGCGGCTTCTTTATTATTCAATAGCTTCTGCTTGAATATTTTACTATAAGTAATAAAGTTATTCAATGTACTTTGATTTTTTTTTTGATTTACTAATGGAAGGAACGGTTTTATATCCCATTCTTTAATGTTATAGATACGATTTAGCAAATTCGAATTGAATTTGTAAAAGAAAAAAAAAATCTTAAAAGAATTAAATCGATGTTATGTGGTCAGACAAGCCCTAAATAACTACAAATTTAGATACTGTATAATTATTATGGATCTAGGCTCACAATCTAAACATCTACCAATCTAAACATAGACTATAATTAGGATACTATGAATCTACACGTGCAACTGATTTGGGTCCAATTGGTCCAACTACAGATTTAAGCCCTTAAAGTTTTATCTACTTTGGAGTGTAGAGAAACAGCTAGATTTAACATAGGACCTACCTGTAGCAATTGCACGCTGTTCAATTATGTCTAAACCAAAACCTGTAATTTGGCCTCAAAACTATAGTAGAAAAAAAATCTTCCTAGAATTTTGGAGACTTGCATCAAGTTCCCAGACAGAGATCTACAGTATGTCAAAAACCTAATGATTTCAGTAGAAATTACGATCAAAGTTTGACCAGAGAGGAAGAGAATACAAAAAAAGTCGGCTTAGAACAAAAGAAACGAAACCAACTTCATCCATCTTAGTTAAAACAGATTTTTGCTTTCCTTCCAATCTCGTTATGATAATCGGTGATTGGATTAAGAGCGTGTCATCGCCCATTCTTTAAAAAAGCTCTCAAAAAATGCGTTCGGGCAGATCTTGTTAGCAGATTAAACAAAGACAGAAATATCGATTGATTCAAAATGGTGATTAATGACGCATTGATCCCCTTATCCTATTTTTCGGGCAATTGGCGGCAAAATTGCTTAATTACGTTTTACGGACCGAGCCAATTAAATTCTGCTCTTTTCTGGTCGAAGAACACTCGACTCGGGTCGTAGAAGGTTCTTAATAGGAAAATAATTGAGTACTGACTGTCACCAAGCCGAGAACTTGCACCGTAGTTAAGTTTCGCTAGATTTGACTTAGGTCAAATCAGAGGAAGGAAATTTAGCTGTAGATACCAAACACAGCCTCCATTTATCTTTACAAACGTAGATTTGTGGAGGACAACATAAGCCCTCTATTTGTCTCTGTCACTCCGCTATGTGTCGACACACCTAGAGACTGGTCCCCTTCTACTCTATACCTTCTCTCCAACAATTATCTCGTACGTTTTTAATTACGGAATTTTTCCCGGGGCCAAATAGGCTCCATTTTTTTTACTCTTACGTCAGCATATAAAAAAGGCTACCCCGAAGGCGATATGTATTGTAGTATAAAAAATAGCACCCGCTCAGTAGCGCGCATTGATGGAATCGTGTCAAACTGTAAATATTTACAAGCAGAATATCTGTTTGCAAGAACTGGTAGCATTTCCCCCAGCGATAGACGCCGGCGCTGCCATCTAGTGACGTATACCTGAACTAAATTTACAATTTTTTTTTTTTTTTGAAAATTTACAAATTCTTAAGGCGCATGGATCTAGAATATTTAAAATTTTCTGAATTTCATTCTTTGTTCGAGAGATAATTTTCAAAAATTTTACGGGGGGTCGAAAGGTTTTGGAATTAGCATAATTGTTTTTATAATTCCAATTTGTGTTTATGCCGCCGCTGACGGAAATAAATTTGATTTACATTTTACCAAATTGAATCTTTTGTTTCGTTCGAATGAAAGAAGCTTTAATGTGAGACAAAAAAAAGAAAATTATTCTTTAAAACAGGCAAATGTATGCACAAACAAAGAAACGGTAACAAAATTATTACGTTCGAATCTTAAAAGAAAATAGACGAAAATAAAATTTAAGTGCAATCGCGTGTTTGTACAAAAGAGAAGTCGTAAGATCAAAATGTTGTTTGGCACGAAAAAATATCTAGTAGAAGAAATAAGAAGGAAAAGAAGAGGTTTGTGAGAGTCGGTCTGTCGTTTTCCCTTAACAAAGAGGCATCTATAGATGAAGTGGATGAAGTTGTGTAAAAATACACATAAACATCCTCGGAGGAGATTTCTACTGTAAATATTTATCGTCTTATAATTTTTATAGTTAAAGCAATAGAATCTGTTTTATTTTTTATTTTTTGTTTCTGCATAAAATAGAATAATTAAAAAAAAAAAAGGAATTATGGCAATCAGCTGGCAACGTGACATTTTGAATCTGAATTACGTTTAGTTGTCGTTTGGTCTAAAAAAAAGTTTTGATTTTATTAAAAATTAACTAAAACCTACATATTAGTAAAAATTTTTCTAAGATATTAAAAATAAAACCGACTTAATTTAATGCAAAAATATTTAAAAAAAAAGCTTCTCCTCTTATATCCTTTTAAGTGTAACTTTATACGAAATCAAAAAGAAGAATTTTAGATTGAATATCGCGCAGCAGCAATACTTCAATTATTTAGAAAGCATGCGAGCCGTTCTGGTTATTATTATTATTATTGCTGTAGTATTATTAGTATTATAATAGCACTCAATTAGAAGTAAGTAGTTATTTATTTATTTATTTATCTGACTGGAATAACTGTATTTTCGAGCGAACAATCGGAGGAAGGACATCAATTTTTCAAATGGTTGCTGCAAAAAGATTTATAACACTTCAACAAATTATATAATGTCTTAAATTGCTTTCATCGACATCTGTTTCTGCGGAGACACTCGACCGACTGTCAAGCCGAGCTGGCAGCTCTCCAAGTGCACGTTTCGCTCTCTTCGGTCACGTGACGGATGAGTAATCGCTGCCATGATAAATGCATCTTGTTGATGTATACCAGCTTGATTAAAACACCACCATTTACCTCTTCCAAAACCCGAAACGGCTTGTTTTTATTCCAACAAAAACGCAATTTGCTGTGCTGCAAAAGGATCAATCAAACTTCCGCTCTTCGTCCACTCTATTAAATGGGGAAACTGTTGACACGCGTTCCTATTTTTAATTCGATTATTTGGCTGTTTTGTCTATTTATCGTGGGATTTACTGGAATTACAAAGTAACGCTTCTCGTTTTAGGTAGCAGTAACGCTGATGCTTGTTTGAATAAGTACGGAGTACGCTCTTAAATCTGTTTGCCTGCCGCTTTTCTCAATTAATTACCGTGCAGATTAACTGGAATACTCGGTACGGAATCTATTATTGGTGCGTTTTATGCACATACCCGGCTCTTAATTACTGTTTTGACAGCGATAACCGGCTCCCGAGCGTGAAAAATCTACCGTTGTGCGTGACTCAGCCCGTTTCGAACGGGGAAAAAATCGAGTATCGCACCGTTCTGACTTCGAACGGATTTTTGGACTACGGGCGGCAGTCGATAACATCATAGTGCTTTACGTGATTATCAAACATTAATGGTCGAAAGCGGTTGTGCATGTTTTGTAGCCTGTTACAGGAAAGAGCGAACTGGAAACAGATGGCATCCATCACGCGTTTAGTACAGTACTCGGCTGTAAATTACTGTCACGTACTTCTAATCTCCGGTTTCATCAGCCTTAGCAACTACAGCGAAAGTCGAATTATCATCTAAGTGCTTTCATTACTTTAATTTTTAATACTTAATGCGAACAAAAATCTCTTTACGCGCTCGTAATCAGAAAAAATTTCACCTATCGGAACTAAATTAGGAAGAACATTTTAATTATTTTTTTATTTTTAGCGCTTTTTTTTTTCCTCTCTCTCTCTCTCTCTTTCTCTCTCTACCTTACTTCGATTTAATATTTCCTCCGAGGTGGAAAGCAATTTGTATTTCTATTATAGACATAATCGAGTATTGCTTTTTATGTCGGTTATCTGGAGTCGAAGAATTGAAAGAACTTCGGGTTTGAGAGCAGAAGGTTTTGTAAAATGCCCCGAGTGGTTGGCTGGCTGTGGACCTTGAAGCTTAAAATGATGGAAAGAATTGTGTGGCTGATAAAATAACAAAGAACTATTATATAAAAGTTTCCCTGTTTACAGTTATCAAAGAGCAAAGTTGGCTTTTATTCCTAGGAAATAATCAA
Source organism: Olivierus martensii (assembly GCA_000484575.1). Lineage (NCBI taxonomy): Eukaryota > Metazoa > Arthropoda > Arachnida > Scorpiones > Buthidae > Olivierus > Olivierus martensii. The sequence goes on from AYEL01054692.1 coordinate 94,534, forward strand.
TCAGAACGGAGATGGCAAACTAATGTTATCAGCTAATTAACTTATCAAATATTATTTCTTATTTTTTTTTTAATACTCGGAACGAATGAATAATAATAAAAAAGAGTTATAAAAGTTTAATTTAAAGAAGAAAACAGCGTTAAATAATTGCTTCTATCGTTAAATTATCACAAATACAGGAAAAATGCGATAAAAAAAAAACCCAAATCGCCAGAGGAACTGTATATTTTACGTAATACTGCAGATTTATTGTATATCGTGTGTTTCAAAACAACGTCATTATTTTGTGAGGATGTCCTTCCTGAAAGTACAAGATAAAAAGACTAGAAGCATTTTCCTCGAAGTAGTCTCTAGGGATGAACGAAACACACGAAGGGCAAAGTATAAAAATATAAAAAAAAAATTGAATAAAAAATTCCGGTGAAGAATTACAGAAAAAAATATAAATAATACAAAAATAAATTACTCAAATATTGAAGAAGTTTGCATAAAAATGAATAAAATTTGACTAGCGCATTCGAAACGATCAGTTCTTGTCTGAATAGCTAGGCTACATGATGCGGAATAGTCATAAGCAATTTTACTTATGTTTGCATTTTTATTACTGTTTTAAGTAATTTATTTATATTTTTGTATATCTATCGAAATATGTACTATTATCGAATTTTTGTATATAATCCACAACTTAGATTTTCATTTCTGTCCTTCCGAGTGGCTTTTATTACAATAATTACTAAAAGATTTTTCAGGAAATTACACAAACATTCTTTTTCAAAATATCAAACTGTTTCCGAAACATCCTGTACACCAGTATACAGATACGAAACATTATTATGTTTGACAGTTTTTATCTGATAATTCAAAAATTACAAAATCTAACGAGATCAAATTTTATAATTATCATTATTACTAATAGAGGGAACATTAACACAATAATGGCTGGAAGTCATTTAACTTAATTACATAAATGTGATTTTCCAACCCATTATCGGTTCCGCTATAGTCAGATTTTAGATAGCCAATTATAATAATAATAATAATAATTCCCATTGTTATCTACACGGATCAATTCAGAAGAGCAAAAAAACTCAAAAACTTATGCATTTGATCGAATTTGCTTTCCAGCAAACATATTCGGTACAGAATTAATTTAAATTCTTTCTTAGTTTGAAAGCCAGTTATCAGACTCACGTTTCCTATTGAATCACCCGTTTCTAGAACAAGTTATCAAGTTCCTTCATTCCACCCATCACTGACATTTTCTGTAATCAGAGCGGCAAATGTTTAATGTAATCTTATAAAATTTGTAACAGCAGTTTAACAGATGTGACATAAAGATTAAGTAAACTTCAGCCAGCCGAGAAGAGAAACAGTTTTTAATCTGAAACATTTATTATTCATGAAAATAATTTAAACAGTATAACGTCGTTGAAAGAGATACGCTATCTTCGACTATAACACAAAACTGATCGCTAGAACAGATTATAGTTTTGTTTTATTTGTATTGATAATTAGTTCGATATTATTTTCTATTATTGTAAAGGATATCGCAAAAATTTTGGTCTATATCCAATCTTTTAACTTTATAATCTTGTTGCAGTTATATAAGCTCATATTACTAATCAGGGCCGGCACAACATATGATCGAGCGGAGCGTCCGCTCAGAGCGCCGATATTTAAGGGGCACCAAAAGGTGTTGGCGCATTTTGTGTTTTATTATTATTATTATTATTATTATTATTGTAGTAAGACACAATTATTGTTTACACATAATTTAAACTGTGAGCGAACTGGGCAGCCGCCTCCATCGGAGTTAATTAAAATGTAAATATAATGTATAAGTTTTGTTAAAATATTGTCTATAAAAATGTAAGTTAGTTATTTGTAAATATTATTTAAAAAAAAAAGTTTTGTAAAGTGCGATATATTTATGAATTTTATATTTTTCAAAACTGACAACTTGAGGGGGCGCAACGAAAATTTTCGCTGGAGGCGCTAAAAATTGTAAATATTGTACTGTAGTTAACAGAAATTAAATCTTAAAATGTCTCATAGATACGTACGAACTAAAATTCTCATAGCTTCGCTCATATCAAGTAAAATTATAAATTTATATTCTAATTATATTATATAAATTCGGTAATGTGGAAGTCATTAGCTTATGAGTAAGCGACTTGTTATATCGTTAATATCAAATGCGATAATACAGTTTCTAATCTTGATAGATAAAAATAAAGCAAATATTACTCTATAAATATATTTAATTTATATTTATTAACCTAAAAATATTGATGAGAAAATATGTAAATTTACACAGCTTTGTATACTCGAGTAAGTAAACCAGATCATAGCAGATACTGCATATTGCGCAAACTATAACTTATTAATCATCAAAAAATTTATTACCCATTCGTAATTTTCAAATAAGACAATGCTGTATTCAACGACCTTGTTATCTTGATGTTTCTTTATTATAGTTTCCGTATCACAAACTTCAGAACAATTACTTAACTGATATTTAGCCACAGATACCAATTTTACATTAGTCATAGATTCGAAATTATCTGTTCCTGTTGAAATTATGTTCTATAGCGGTGATAATCGATTTTGCTAACACGAATACTAATCACAATCGCGATTATGAATTCATTGAACGATTTAATAACGAACAATAAACAATGATAGCGTGATAATAAACAAAACTCGTTTAACATTATAGAAATCTCCAAAGCATGGTTGTGACCTTTAAAAATAATTTTCAAAAAATTAAAAAAACATACAGTATACTAAAGAAAAGCCAGTTTGAACATTTTTGATTAATTTGAACATCTTTTCCGATTACAAAAAATTTAGTTTGAACATCATTTATCATTGTATTTAGTGTGAAATTATGTGATGTATCATTGGATTGGATAAAGGAAAATGTTGCTGCAAAAATAAAATACTTCACTGTTAAAAAATGCACTTAAATTGATAGCAATGACTTCAGAAAATTGTGCACAGCCGAACACGGAAAATATGGTAATTCATTAGCAGGAAAATGGTGGGTTTTGAACTAAACCAAGGGAGAAAAATGATTAAATATTTTCTTTATTGCATAATATTTTAAAAAAAATTTAATTATGAAGTAATGTATTTTAAAATTTTATAGATAACTTATAAAAACAAAGTTTGTAAAAAAATTTTTTCATTTTGTTCTGTACTACATTAATATCTGAAAAATATTTCATATCATAGATTAAAAAATGATTTCTATATCTTATCTTACGTTCCATGCCATTGATTATATAAAATTAAACTAGAATTATATAAAACAAGTGCAGTTATATATATATATTTTATTTTTATATTTGTTTTTAACGATTGTTTAAACTTTTATTCTTATTTTTTAGAATTATAATATGATATATTGTAATTATAAATTACTATATTAACAACCCAGAATTGCATCTTATAAAAATCTCATTGAAATTTTCGGAAAAGCAATTAAAACCTGAAAAAATATGTATAATCCATACATTATTAATAAATTACCATATTGCAAGGATATTTTTAGTGTGTTAATGATTAGTGTACGGTTTTGCTGGCATAAAATTTAACGAAACCTATAATTTTCAGCCAACTGCAACTTCAAATCAAATTTTTTTTAATCTATTTTCCTTTCAATTTATTGATCTAATCAATCTATTTTCAGTATATAATGTTCTATTGAACAATTTCTAATAGTCTTATAGAAATTAAACTTCTCTGGAAATTTAGAGTTGGAGAATTGAATTCTTCCAATAGAAATCGGGCATCCTTCTCGTGATCACCCGCATCCATTTTGGATAATTTAATGAAATAAAGAATCAATGAATCGCTCCTGGATGATCAGTTGACAGCTGAAAGTGATCAGATTGATTCTTTTAAACGCCACTTCCTAATCAGTGGTGATTATTAAGTGCGAGGCCAATCCAACTTCTACCATAGGCCGTATAATTATGGAGTTTATTTTTTGCCACTTTGCAATCTTGGAGAAGATTAAGTGGAGGGGCAATTTCAGGTTCTACCAAATATTATTTTCTTTTTCTAAATTTTCAACCAGAGGTCACTAAGCAACTATCCAGTGCCTATCACAGACGTGTTATCTCCAGCTTACATTCGTGGTGAAGTCAGCTGTTATATATGATAGAGTTCAACGAGTTAAGCTCGACTACACCTGAAAAACTTTTGAAGATATGATGATAAACCCGCTTAAAACGCAGCCTTATTATCATATTTTAAAAAGTTAGGCATAGACCTTTTTCATCCTGTCGACCAATCCAGAACTGGTAGAATCGCACGTGAATAAACTATGGATTAGCAAATTTGTAGATGACTACTCAATCGACGGTAGAGTTCTATGGTAGTTTTCCATATAATTTTTTGAGGTATGGAATCCGAATTCGATCTCGTGTTCTCTAAGTGGAAAGCTTAATTGTTTTCAGGTATTCAATCTAGCCGCTGCCTAATCGATTTCCTGTGAAAGGTCCAAAAGTGGCTGTAACTAGATATATCTCTTGTGTGACATAAATTACCGGTAAAACTAACCGAAATCGATTTTCATTGTTTTTTATGTTGTATGGATGTCCCATAATACAGTAATTATTTATCATCATAAAGAATTCGGATTTAAATTCCTGTCCACACCTTCGATTTTTCAGGAGAGGTTGAACTCCATCCTTCATCTTTCCGATTGACACTATCACATATTGGCCAGCCTGAAATAGATTCTAAAAGTGGCCGCCATTAAAAATATATCTTGTGAGGTGTTTTCAGGTATTCAATCTAGCCGCTGCCGAATCGATTTCCTGTGAAGGGTCCAAAAGTGGCTGTAACTAGATATATCTCTTGTGTGACAAATTAAAACTAACCGAAATCGATTTTCATTGTTTTTTATGTTGTATGGATGTCCCATAATACAGTAATTATTTATCATCATAAAGAATTCGGATTTAAATTCCTGTCCACACCTTCGATTTTTCAGGAGAGATTGAACTCCATCCTTCATATTTCCGATTGACACTATCACAGATATTGGCCAGCCTGAAATAGATTCTAAAAGTGGCCGCCATTAAAAATATATCTTGTGAGATTCGGTGGTATAACAACCAAGTTGCTGTGTTATGTTGGTTTCTAACAGTAAGTACTGAAGTATTCTAATACCCATCACGGGCCGTCCATATTCCTGATAGAGTCAGGTAGAGGATTGAGATCAATGAACCAGGCCTAGAGCCTTCCTGAAAACTGAAGGTGTAACTCCCAGGAATTGAACCTGCATCCTCCAGAGTGGAGGCACAGCACGCAGCCTATAAGTATGCCTCACTACAACTGGAAGATCCAGGTTCAGTTTCCATGGATTGACAATGTCTGAAAGGTGGAAGGATGCTGTGCTTTCATTACAGAGACATTGTCAATCAGGATTATCATTATTTTATATTTAAGTTGGCATAAAATAGACCTATACTTGTAGTTACTACTATAACGTCCAAATTAAAAGACGAAACGACAGTAATTATTAGATATCTTGTGAGATTCGGTGGTATAACAACCAAGTTGCTGTGTTATGTTGGTTTCTAACAGTAAGTACTGAAGTATTTTAATACCCATCACGGACCGTCCATATTCCTGATAGAGTCAGGTAGAGGATTGAGATCAATGAACCAGGCCTAGAGCCTTCCTGAAAACTGAAGGTGTAACTCCCAGGAATTGAACCTGCGTCCTCCAGAGTGGAGGCACAGCACGCAGCCATCCGACCTATAAGTATGCCTCACTACAACTGGAAGATCCAGGTTCAATTTCCATGGATTGACAATACCTGAAAGGTGGAATGATGCTGTGCTTTCATTACAGAGACATTGTCAATCAGGATTATTATTATTTTATATTTAAGTTGGCATAAAATAGATCTATACTTGTAGTTACTACTATAACGTCCAAATTAAAAGACGAAACGACAGTAATTATTAGAATTATTTTTAAAATTCTGTTTCAATTCGTGTTTAGTAGTAGATCCTATATTTATTAACTTTAATCTACATAAAATGTTAATATTAAAATATAATATTAACATTTTAAAAAGTCTAATTAATGGATAACTTCAATCTACATAAAATGTTAATATTAAAATATAATATTAACATTTTAAAAAGTCTAATTAATGGATATTCTTTTTCATAAAGTTTTATATCGCTTTTCTTTGTAAAGATCCTAAGCAGTGGACTATTTCAAAGTTTATCAGAAGGTGAAAAATGGCAATTAATGAACTGGGCTTGAAATATTCAAGAAAAATCTGGATGTATGCTGGAACCGATCCCGGCAATGTGTAATATGCTAGATATACTTTCTTGCGTCCATCTAGTCGGCTAATGAGTGTTATTCAGAATAGCGAAAATAGAAGCAACAATAACTAATCACTTATTGTTGGGAATTTGAGCTAAGTATTCATTCTAGCATATCTATTTATATTTATTTTTGTATACAAATAATAATAAAGTTGACAAAAAGTTTGAGTTACCGAAAACAATATCAACCCATATTTCATTTTTTTAAAGAGGGATCTGAAGCTCAGCCTATTGGATCCTAATATTTAAGTTTCCAAGACTCCTCAAGACTGATGGCTAACCTTTGATAAGTTCTAAAATAGACTCGTCAAAAATATCCCTTGGGAGATTCAGCGGCATAACCAAAAACTAATCTAATCTGACCGAAAAAAATATCTGCCGCGTGGAAACGCTTCGAATTTCCACTCTGGAGGACCCGGGTTCGATTCCTTAGAAATATTTATCATGAGATCAAGGCCCGGACCATCAATTCCCGTCCGCCACAATCCGGCTGATCCTTCTGCAGTGTTGGACAATTTATTTTTGTATACAAATATTAATAAAGTTGACAAAAAGTTTGAGTTACCGAAAACAATATCAACCCACATTTCATTTTTTAAAAGAGGGATCTGGAGCTCAGCCTATTGGATCCTAATATTTAAGTTTCCATGACTCCTCAAGGCTGATGGCTAACCTTTGATAAGTTCTAAAATAAACTCGTCAAAAATATCCCTTGGGAGATTCAGCGGCATAACCAAAAACTAATCTAATCTGACCGAAAAAATATCTGCCGCGTGGAAACGCTTCGAATTTCCACTCTGGAGGACTCGGGTTCGATTCCTTAGTTAGAAATATTTATCATGAGATCCAGGCCCGGACCATCAATTCCCGTCCGCCACAATCCGGCTGATCCTTCTGCAGTGTTGGACAGCTTGTGGAAGAATTTCTTTTGCGCCCCCACTTAGTACTCTATCTGAGTGAAAATTGGCGACATCTAATTGTAAGAAACCCGAAAACAATATGAAATATAGATCTGCCGGATGACTGAAGTGAAAGCGTTTTGTTCCTTCCATCTTGTAAGTTTGGATTCAATGCTGAAGTCCCATACCTATAGGATTTCTTTTGCGCCCCCACTTAGTACTCTATCTGAGTGAAAAATGGCGACATCTAATTGTAAGAAACCCGAAAACAATATGGTCGGCCGGATGGCCGCGTGGTAAAGCTTTGGCTTACCACCCTGGAGGATCCGGGCAATATGAAATATAGATCTGCCGGATGACTGAAGTGGAAGCGTTTTGTTCCTTCCATCTTGTAAGTTTGGATTCAATGCTGAAGTCCCATACCTATAGAGTTTCTTCATGACGATCAAGGTCCGGCTTTTTTTAAGGATTCTTAATGAACCCTAAAATGCTTTGCTGGTTAAAGAGCAATATAAAATCATAGAGAGAAAAAAGTATACAATTCATTATAATTAATTATTTAAAAATATATTTTGCATTGAAATGCATGAAAAAATATGCCATACATTAATGTAACTTAATTTTACAACATATTGGCAAATATATTCTATTTTTTGCTTTGTTTTGTATATTTTACGCCCCTTTCCAAACAGAGAGAATACTAACTAGGTGGGGCCAGTTCCAACCACGAGCTGCACCCACACTCGTGGAAGAGGACCGGATGGTGAAGGACGGGGATCGCCGGACCGGATCCAGCACCCCGAAAAACTTTTCGAGAGCTACCAGAACCGGGTCCTCATGCGTGGCACGCCGACAGCGTTACCACTCGGCCATCCAGCCGCCAATTCTATTTTTTATTAGAGTCGGGGACCGGATCCAGCACCTCGAAAAAACTTTTCAAGAGCTACCAGAACCGGGTCCTGATGCGTGGCCCGCCGACAGCGTTACCACTCGGCCATCCAGCCGCCAATTCTATTTTTTATTAGAGTCGGCTAGATTGGTAGTTCGGAAACGGCGTTAACCCAGAGAACCTGGGATTGAATCAGAGTCTTAAACTTTAAAATTTATATGATGGATGCAGGTCGATCTGCCTTTTACAGTTATGTTGACCGTCCATAGGATGGGTAGACTGAAGTAGTTGAAATCTCCCTGCCACTTAATTATCATTGAACGATTAGAAAATGGCGTTAAAAATATGAAAAGTAGAGCTAAAAGATGTTAAAAGTAAAATAAATTTTGTTATAAAAATATTACTATATTGTTATTCAATTTCGAATTAAGTTTAGTTTCAAGTTTGTTAACTTTATTCATGGGGTGGCGCTGATTAATGTCTTAGCAACGAAAATAAACAAGGTGTTTCTGCTTTGCTACGTATTTTGTGATTAAGTGAACCGAGTTTACTGTTTTTATATAGATAAATTTTTAATTAAATCATATTTAAGTAAGTCCTTTATTTATTTCGTCTTTAAAGAAATTTTCTTTTTTACGAAGTTTATAGTTGTCTTTTGCTAATTTCATTCGTAATAATTTACATTCATTTAATGTCAATCATACAATTTCTTAGTAATTAATGTACTGTATTTAAGTTCTTAGTATTGTTACTTAATTTTAATGTAATGAATAAACGTATTAATAAATGAATATGATAAATATAAAATTTTATATTTGAAACAGGAGTTATTTTAAAATATTTTCATTTTAGGAATTATAAAAAGTTATTAGCTTAATTATTATTAAACTTAATTTAATTATCCCATTATTTAATCGAAAATAATTTTAAATAATTTGCCTTGCTGCTAATAATAAATTTCCAGCATGAGATTATATGAATCCATATATGTATGAATCATGATTGCATCATTGGTTACATTTAACATTGCTTTTGTATTTTATGCATTGATATGATAATTCAATCATTTTAAAATGTTTATCATCTGAATAAATCATTCAGTTTTATTTTGTTGTGTTAAATAAAGGATAAAGAAAATTTTATCTCTATAATATCTATTTATATTAGTATTTTAAAGTTGTTTTAATCTTGGATTTTTCATAACTTCTGAATATTCCAGTTAGTTATTCTTTCATAAAAATCACATTTTATCATATCTATGTTTTAGAAGTATTTAAAAATGCTTGTAAAACATAAATTGATATTCTATCCTGACTGTAAGTTACAGTTATTCTTTCATAAAAATCACATTTTATCATATCTAGAAGTATTTAAAAATGCTTGTAAAACATAAATTGATATTCTATCCTGACTGTAAGTTATATTTTTGCAAATATTTTAATTTTTCAGTTTATTCAATTTTGTTTGTTTGTATAAAACACAACAAGTGTATTTGTTGAACAAAAATAATTTTTATTAGTATATTACTTTCTGATATTTACCATTAGTAATTTTTAAATTCAATTGTTTTTCTTAGATTGTTTAAATGTTGAAAATAATTATTCAGTATTAATCAAATGATGATTTATATTATTTCAGTTTATAAAAAATAATTTTCTAAATATTTCATTGATATTCAAAATAAAAATATTTTGATTTATTAAAAATTTTCATTTAAATGTACATATAATAATAATAATATACATTTATACAATAATAATACATATGCATACATATAATAATAATAAACATACAAATAATTTGAATTATTTTAATAATAAATGGTATTGAATATGATTTCGTAATTAAGAATGATCACTGTACTGGTAAATTTGTATTTGTTTATATGAAGTGATATATCTTAACTTGTTGATATATATTTGAACTGTTGTTATAAAACTGGTAAAATAATGTTTCTTCAATAATTTTATATCATCAGATATAACACTTGCCTTAATTTTTAAAATTATGATGAATTTTGTCTATTAATTTTAATTAATAATTTTAGCATTTTATTGTTTTTTTTCTGCAGTAAAAGAATTTTTGGAAAATACAATTGCTGAACCAAATTTAAATCGATAAGTTTATTAAAGTGCTTTTAGACATAGTCATCATACACTGTTACAATATGAATTCAATTAAAAAGAACAAAGTTGAAGTTAAAAAGTTTTTTTAATGTTAAATAATTTTTGTTTTTTTTAAATTAATTGTGTTTGTGACGAATGATTATAGACTTTACTTCCAAAAGTGCTTTGAAATAAAACCATAATAAATTATCAAATTGTTCTTGTAAACTCTATCTTTTCTTATATGAATTAGGTTATCTATTTACTTTCTAGTGAAAAGAAACAATACAAAAATACATTTTATATCTCTAGTGTTTGTTTATAAATATATTTTGGTTATGAGAATGTAACAAGTTCCAAGAATATGTATAAATATTTTATAATATGTTAATATTATTATTTGATTTTCTAATTTAATTATTTAAATTATAACTTTTTTTTCTTTGTATTGAAAATAGGATGTTTCTGCAGTAAATAATAGAATGCACTTAAAAATTTCTCAAATTGAATTCCAAACTCAAATTTAATGCTAACTATTCCCAATCCATTAATAATAATCTGAAATCCATCTAGTAAGGCTTTAAGATAATGCAGAGAAACCTTTTCAGTAAAAGAAAATTGGTGATGGTATAACATTGTTGATGTAATTTGAACCTTCATTAACTTTGAACCCTCTGCATTGTGGGAGCTATTATCAATAACAAATGATGACTACATTAATCTAATTCTAAATAAATAATTTGTATACAGAAATGGATTCAATTTTTTATCTCTAGTCTGTTTTTGATCATTTAAAATCTTGTAATGAAATTAATAAAGAAGACAGAATCCAAAATAAGCAAAAGCACATTTTTTAAAAATTAATAATTGAAAAAAGTAAATAAATCATTATACTATAAAATTCCAGTATGCTTCTTTTTTCTAATATGGTATTTTTACAGCTCTATAAGGAGGAGTATTAATATATCTTTATAAATTACACTCAAATTTTATATTACACACTTTTTATTTGGTATATAAAGCTGAATAAAAAGTGTATAATATAAAATTTGAGTGTAATTTATAAAGATATATTAATAGTCCTGCCCGTTAGGGGAGCGAGATGGGGACCAATAACAAATTAATCTATTTTATAGTCTAATATGGGAAATATTGTCCTGCAATTTGACAGTTTCTTAATTTAACATTACTTCAACAGTAACTAGTATAATAATATTGTTATTGTACTTACAGATATATTAGAGTGACAACGATGGTTGTTATAATGAGACATGTTGTTATATTAAAGCCAAACTCAACCTCCATATCGACGTTCTTAAGCGATTCTGGAACGTATCAGTTAAAATATCGTATGTATGCAGTAATTTGGATTACGTCATTTGATTTCATCATATGTTGCAAGAAATAACAAATATCAGTCGTCTCCAATAAGCTTATCTATTATGACGTTTTAAAGCTATAAGAATGGAGTTCATGAAATAAACTGATAAAATTTCGAAACGGAAATAAATTTTAATTATAAAACTAATAACAATTTTACAAAAGTATTTAAAAAGATTTTTTGTTTCATCGAATTAATTAAATTTAGATGCAATTTTCTATAAGATATTTGAAGAATTATTCTGTAAATAAATCTATGAAGAGACTATTTTTGGATCTTATAATTGACTTAAGAATTTAAAAAAAAAAAATAATTTTTATAATTCTTTTTACGTAAACACGTTTACTACAAACTTGAATAAAATCATTTAATTGAAAAGTATTTCTTAAACTTGCATCATCTATAATCTAGATTATTTATTATGTAATTATAGCTTTGCCATTTTTTTTTTTAAATTTAAACAAGTTTAATAGAGTTTAAATAGGAAATACAAAGGGAGAAGTGCTACATTATTTTACTTCGTTTAAGTAGTTTTTGATAAAATAAATGTTTTTAAAACAGATTATTTTATAATTTATAAATATTGTTAATACTGATATGAATTTATGTTTGTAATTTTGACAGAATTTTGTGCAAAAAAATTATTATTGTTTACAGCATGGCTAAATAATATACAGAAAATAAATACATAATTTCATTAATAACAACTTTGTTTGTATTATTATAGTTATTCAAGCAAACCAGAGCTTATTATTCAATGATAAAATACAGTATTCATACATTCTACAAAGAAAATTTGCTAATTAAAAAAACTATTAATTAAACTAAATTATTCAATTATTAAATGCTTTAATAAGATGTGAGCTTTCATCATTTCATTTATTAATATTATTTTTGCTTTAATTTTGGAAAAAATCTTAAATAATCAAAATATAAAGCAAACTATTTGGAACAACAATAATTCGAGTGTTATTTATAATAATAAGCAACTGCTTAAAAATAATTAAGGAATAAAAGCATAAATAATTATAGAATAATAGCATAATTAATCCGTATAATTTTATAATTTTTGTAACAGGATGATTTAATAACCTGAAATGTGCTTTTTGTGGTAATGGAGAGAAGTTCCTTATACTATACAGTATATTGAACCTGAAAAATAATTACAGTATTTTCACGATAACTTTGAAAACAAGTTTATATTATTTTATTCGATTTTTTCTCTATGCTTATTTTAGAGTAATACGCATACCTTAAATGAGTAATTAGTTCAAATCTATGTTTACTTTTACAATTAGTTCAGCTTTCATTATTTCATTATATTTATGGGATTTTTCTTTACTATAATTATATTAATACAGTGGTGCCTCGCAATTCGATATTTGAGTTTCGTGAGTTGGCGCATGCGCGTGCGTGGAATTGTGTGATGTCATTCGCTATTTGTCAGTTCTTTTTTGTATAGAGCTATAAAAATATCGTAAATAGGTTAGTTATATTTTTTATTGATGTTTATTTACACTTCATGATCTTCTGCCATATAAATTTTAGAAATTTGAACAAAAACTTTCTAGTAAATGTGATTATTTTATTACTAGTATATAAGCAATTAATATATATCATATTTTCTTGTCAATACATTACAATTAAATAAGATTAGTTATCAAAAAATATCTATTAAATATATTTTATACTTCTTGATTATTGATTTGGATCATATTTCTGATCCAAAGTGATTAAGAAATTAAGATTATTAAATTTTTTAAATAAATAATCATGATTAATTATTAAAATAGTTATTAAATAGCTTTATTTGATATAAATCTAAACATATATCAAATAAAGTTTATTTTATTTCATATAATATTTATTATTATCTGTTTTGAAAAATAGTGGGAATTATGAGATCACTATTTATCTGTCTCATATCTATCCTTCATTGATAACATAAACTAATTAGCTATTCATGAAATTTGCTAGTGATGTTCAGCCATTAAAAATAACATTGCTACTTCATTTAACCTTCTATTTTAGCCATTAAAAATGGCAGATATACGAACTTTACAAATAGTTTTCACTAATTACTTTGGAATTATGAAATTCAGTAGGTGTTCAGTCATCAAAATCAATTTTGAAATAAGATTTTTTTTAACTTTGCAGCTTCATTTAAAAATGACATTCAAACTTCTCAAGTTTCCTTATATAGTGGTGCCTTGCAATTCGTCAATTTCGTCTCAAAATTCGACATTTGAGTTTTGCGGGTTTGTGCATGCGCGTGCATGGAATTGTGTGATATCATTTGCTATTTGTCAGTTCTTTTTACATGCGCATGCATGGAATTGTGTTATGTCATTTGCTATTTGTCAGTTCTTTTTGGGATACCATGGAAATTTGCCTGTATTGTTTGCATTAATTTTCAATTCTACGTTTTTCAGAAAGTAAAAAATTTGTAATTATTATTATTTTTCGAATTAAATATACTGTAAGGATGGTCCAAAGAGAACTGACCAGAGGAATAATTCCAAAAAGAAGAACACTCGATTGAGACAGAGATGAAAAAAAATTGTAGATAAAGTGCAGAAAGGTAGAACAATTATAGAAATGAATAAAAATAGTGCAGAAAGGTAGAACAATTTAAAATATAACTCGAGTATGGCGTTCCTAAGATAACTGTGGCTACGTTTTGCAACAGAGAGAGAAGATTATGGGTGCTAAAGTGTTTGCTGGAAGACTTCATTCCAACATCCAAGGGCTAATAAATTGTGTGTTGTGTTTTTTGTAATTTAGTCAAAAGTAAAACACACATAATAAAATTAAATAATATATTATATCTCTCTCACTCACTAGTTAGGGGAGTGGGATGGGGACCGATAACGAATTAATCTATTTTCCATAGTCTTATATGGGAGATGGGACTGATAATGAATTAATCTATTTTACATAGTCTTATATGGGAAATAGACCGATAACGAATTAATCTATTTTACATAGTCTTATATGGGAAATAGTGTCCCGCAATTCGACAGTTTCTCAATTCGACATTACTTCGGCGACGGTTAGTGTCGAATTGCAAGAGGAGTCCAACAATGAATTAATCTATTTTCCATAGTCTTATATGGGAAATATTGTCCCGTAATTCGACAGTTTCTCATTTCGACATTACTTCGGCGACGGATTAGTGTCGAATTGCGAGATACCATGTATTGTATTATCTTAATATGCTGAAAAAAATCATTTAAATTTCAAAGAAGTGAAATATTTATTTTTTTTTATTAAGGAATAATTATTTAAGAATGTTTATTTTATGTAAAATTTGTTTGTTTCTGATTAATATATTAAATCATTACTAATTAATTATTTTATCAATTGCCTTTTTTTGCATTATGAATTTACTTAATAAAACAGTTTAGTAGTTTTAAAGTTTTTGGATTGCTGTGGAAGATTTAAGTTTGAAATACTGTTAATGTTAATTCCAATATAGTTAATGGATTCTTAAGATGATATCAATGGATACGATATTATCCAATACAGAATATAGTATACCTCTTCGGTGTGACATCTAGTAACGAAATTATAACATACAATGGATGACGTCACAAAATAAGAAACTTTAGATGATATTTCAAATGCGTAACAATGTTATCATAATGACATAACAGCGATATGATTCTTCATATGTAGTATACCATATACTGTATGTATAGAGAGAAATTATATACCAGAAATGATTGGTCAAAGCCCAGTACCGCAACTATTATTGAACAAGAATAATTATAAAAGAATTAAAATGAATGCTAAAAGTTCTTACCTAAGGTTACCAACTCCGTAAAACTCTAATAAAGGACACCCTTGACCAAAATCTATAATTTTTTATTTTAAAGATAATAGGCCTATATACATTTAGGTACAAATAAAAAACAAAGTACATTTTTATTAAATTTTGCTTTTATTTTTAGAAAATACAAAGTATTTGGCAAAATAAACAAATTTAGCATTCTACGAACAAAACAATTCTATTTAATAACAATTCAATTTAAATATATAAATAAATGTGTTAAAAGAAAGTTCTAGGTGAAGTCATTCAATGTTTATCCATGGTAATTAAATTGAACTTTATACTCACAGATGCGACATCATCATCTGTGAGTGTGAAATGCATGATGAAATGGCAACAAAATTAAGCGTACATTTTAAAACCTTAAATTATTCACTGTAAATTTAAAGCATGAAACAGCTATTTAAATCTATAGTAATCTATTTGCATATTAGAACGATTTTTTTATATACACATTATATTTAATTAATTGCAGATAATTAAAATAAAAGATATTTTCCTGTTTAAGAAAAGACAAGGACTTTGAACTACAAATAAAGTACAGTCCTTTCAAATAAAGGACGGTTGGCAACCTTATTCTTACCTTTATTCTCAAAATGTACGTACATAACAGAAAACACAGTATACTGATATGAATGAAATTACTTTACTGTTAATTGCCATTAAAAATATGTAAGTACATTTTTGCATATTTATATATTTTTAATGACATTCTAAAAGAATATAAAGAAACGTCGTCATTGCAAATCTGTTTATGTTTCCTGTTTTGCGTAAGTAACTGAATAACAATAATAAGAACTATCGTTAGTTTAAAATTATTTTATATTTTTTAAACTAAATTTCTCTATGATATTTTTACAGAAAAAAAATACTTTTAAAATTCAGTTTAAACAAGATCCATCCGTTATTTGTTTCAGAAATTATCTTTTCGTAAGATTATAGCGGAGAGATCTGGTTCCTAAACAAATCATTCATTTTTTTATAGAAGGTTAATATTCTTCGATTCAAAATTGATTTATAAAACTACTAGCTGTAATACCCGGCGTTGCCGAGTTTTGTTTATAAATCACATATTAAAAATAATTATTGAAAAAAAATAATCATTAACATGAAATATATTGTATATATAATCATACAATAAACAATGCTCCAAATTCAATATCATTTTTCTCTTGTTATTGTTTGTTTATATTTCCTTTAAAAATTAAATGATTAAATATTCAAAATTTGTTCCTGTATGAAAACACTTGTATTAAATATATAGAAATATCTTTTATTATACAACAAACAAACACGTATTAAACAACCGCTTTGCAATAAAAAGTGAAGCACCCGCTTGGTCCTATGTTGCATAGTACAGTGATCTCAAACTCACGGTTCGCGGGCTGCATCCTGCCCGCAAAGTAATTTTGTATTCCCCAAGATATTTTAGATATTTGTTTAAATACATATTAATCAGAAAATTATTTCAATTTAATGTTAACAAAATAATAATCTAAAGTAGGGGTGGGCAACCTC
>AYEL01054693.1:0-16440 GCA_000484575.1 Olivierus martensii
TACTGTTATATTTATTTCCTTTCTGTATTATTTCCACACATAAAGCCATAACATGTTAAAATTTTTTCTAGGATAAAAAACGTATTATTTTGATTTACATTAATTGCAATGGGAAAAATTGATTCGGATTACGAACTTTTCGGATGACGAACAGGGTCAAGGAACGGATTGTGTTCGTGAACCGAGGTACCACTGTATTTGCTATTATTGAGATAGAACCTGGATAGAACTTATAGATTTTTGAGCTTTAAGAGAAGTTTTTTGGAGTGTTAAACGATTGCAAACTTTTTCCGGAAAAAATAATGCTCATCCACAAACATCTCAGTTTCCCAAGGAAGGATAAGAGTAAGAATATTCATCTCTTATTTATCTTAAGAAAAAGAATATTGGAAGGATGCATTGGCCAGTTAGATATTCAGTTCATTACAGTATTAAGTTTTATAACCCGATTTTGATTATTTTCAAATTTCAGAAACATGCAAAAGCAAATAGAAAGGATTATGTGATAATTAATCAATCCTTACTAACTTGTTTGTATATAGAAATAATGGTATACGGATTTTTCTGTACAAAAGATTTCTCTTTAATTTCAGAATTATGATTATTATAATTTAGAGACTGCCCGATTTTGTAATTCATTCTAAATAAAATAGTTTATTCTGTATAATAGAAGATACGACTGCATAACAATAAAATCAGATTAATGGCTCCTCTTTTCAACTTTCAAAATCAGTTTCTTGATTTGCATACCTTGGCCAAAATAGTATTCTAATGGCTTCTGCAAAACAAATTCTGAATTGAATTATATTAATTATTTTGCTAATTACAATTTATTAACTTCATAAGAAAAGAATTTTATTGAATAAATATAACAATGATTACTTTAATATTCTATTAATAAAAAATATTAAATTCAGAATATTTTTATTCTATTTTAATAAATAAATCCTATTGAATAACTATAAAAATAGAATATAGATAAATATATTATACATTATTTAATAATATCTGTGGATTTAAATGCTTACCATAAGGAAATTATTACATATCAATAAGCATTAAAAATGTTAGAGAGAATTAAAATTATCTTTTTCGAATGGCCAAAATCCTGTTGTGTGTTCTAATATTAGGATAAATGTTCAATAAATTTAAGTAGTATTTTTAAGGCATTTCAATTGAAAGATAAATTGTTCCAAACGTAAAGTCGGTAAAACACTTTATTATAAGTATTGATTCTCCCGAACTCATATCATGCCGAGTTTGTCCTCGATCTAGCTATATTATTATGGCTTGAAGCTCAGTCAGTTCTCTGGTTACTCTTAGACAATTTATCTTAATATTATGTGAACCAACTCAAACTACCTTCATTTAGTGTTTCTCTTATTTGCACAAAATTCAACATGTTAATATATTTATTACATTCGAGTTTTATCGTATTTTTTTGTTTTTTAATAGTAATGTCTTCTCCTTATCATTTTTTACCAGCGGATGAAATGGCTTTTGTTTACACGTACTTTACTGACATTTTCCATCATTAGATTATCTACAAGTTATTTTCATAAATAGAATAATTTATTATTTACAATAAAATTATAATCATGGTAAATTTATTTTGCATTATCAATTTAGAAAGTTAAATAACACTGGTATGAAAAAAATGAATTTAAGAAAAAAATTTTCTATGATAAATTACTTCCATTCGGCAATCACTATAAAAACTGAAAGAAATGGTGTTATGGCTGATTAAGTTTTCTTAAACTTATATATATAAATTTTTTTATTTTAAAAATCTCATCATAATATTCCAAAAGAAAGTTTTTGTTTCTGCCTTTATCATGTATATATAATGAAAATTAATTGCTTAATAATAACAATGATTAATTGCATTTTTAATTGCTATTGATATTATTTTAGTTAACTTAATTGATGTAATAATTTTTCAGTATCTATTATTTTAATTGATAATAATAATAGCTTTAATTTGTTTTAAAGAAAACTTTTAAGCACACTTAAAATTTAAATTTAGTTAAAAAAACGAATGAAGTAGCGTTTTTTGCAAAAAGTCAGTACTTGAATCTTTTTGAAACTTTCACAAAAGAAATACCTTCAGGCTGCTAATGATAAAATGGTATGCTACAAAAACTTTAAGACTATCACAATTAATTTCCCAAGAGTATCTTACTATTGACTTGAAATCTATTGATTGCTACAAATAACTGTGAAATAAATATAATTTTTAGACAATAATTACTCAAAAGAAATCGTTTCAATTAATTTAAGAAAAAATATATATATTTAACTTTTATAGTGAACAATTTCTTGCTAGTTCATAAAATTAGCACAGAATTTGAAGAGTAAATTACAAAGTTGTGAAAAGTTTTCGTGCTTTTAGCTAGCTGAATTTGGTTTGTAACTCTTTACTACTTGGCATTAAGGATGCTTTCCGTAATTTCAGCAAGACCCGTGAAATGTTTGGTATTTTCTCCTTAATTTCAATGTCAGAAACACATTCTGTTGGAAGAATGTTAAATATCCAACAGAAAAATTTTTCACATAGTATAACAGGCAATGGATTGTTGCCAAGATAATAGCATCGCCCTTAATTTTGATAAAGCTCTTCTGGATTTATCTACAATGCAGAGTTGCGTTGAAATTTTACATAAAATTAAACATTAAATATATTATTCGGCTACAAAAACTTGATATACTTCTCAATTTTTTTATTTTAATGATAGTGTATAAGTTTAATTTTTTTTATATTTTTAAAATTACAGATTACTGAAGATTTATTATCACTATACATTTGTCAATTGTAGAAATTGATGAAAGTATTTATTAAATAACTTTTATCAATAATAATTTAAAATTTTTCAGATTAATTATCAAGTGTCATGTAGAGTCTTTGATGTCCTTACACTGCATTAATATCTACTGATTTGGCAATGCAGTACGAACTTATCAGTACTTATGTACTTTATTTATTTAAATGTAGCGTTAAATTGATCATGATTTATCAGGCAGGAGTAAATTAGTGCTTGCTATGACCTTAGGGAGAATACTATAATATTGCGAAACTTAATAACATGACAGATCAATTAATTTAATTCAATATTAATAATATTACATAAATTAATAACAAAATCTTATAAAATTTAAATTTCTATATTATGATTTATTAACAAAATTCATTTCTAATGTTAGAAATTAGAAAATTTTAAAACTTTGTATGTTTAAATATATATATATTTTTATAGACGTATAGATTAAATATTAATTTTCAATATAATTTTTTATTTAATAAAATATTGTTTTCAAATTTGTCAAAAATTTGAAAATAATTTATATAATAAAAATTTGTCAATTACCAAAGAAATTGTTTTCGAATTTGAAATGTTGATAAATTTATTAATAAACAGAATTTTGAGGCTATAATAATACTTTTATAATTTAATTATTAAAGGAGTAGAATGTAAACAAAATTTTTAATCAGAAATTATTTTTAATAAGTTGTGATACTGATCCTCATTAAACATGATCGATCGATAAGAAATCGTTTATTTTTGCTACAGGCTGATTAATTAATATGTGAAAGATAATTTGATATACTGTATATATTTTCTCATGTATCTAAAAAATAAGCATGAAAAATATTTATTAATAAACAATTTTCAATATATTTTACAAAAATAATCATAAGCAATCGCTTTTTTTTTTGTCTGTGTTTCTTCTGTTAATCTGTCTGAAAAATAGCTCAAGAACAAAATATTGTACAGGATTCAAATTTTAAGAATCCTTCTTTTTTAAATGAACTATACACCTGCTAATTTTGAAAATCTTTACATATTTTCCTATATATTTATATTTATCTAATGTTGCAGTTGGAAATATAAAAAATTTTATCTTTGAAAGTACTTGTCACACAAGTGATATATAATTCGAAAGAATATTTTTAAATAATCATTATGTTAAAAGCATATCCTATTTTCTTATATTTATCTATTAACATTATTCAAGATTTTCTGATAATAATATGATACAAAATTTCATTTATTGAAATGTTCCCTAATGCTTTATTTTACGATTGCATTAAATTTATTTATCTACTACTAAAAGTTTTTAAATTCAATATAAGAGCAATTTTGTAGTTATTTCAGCAAGATCTTCAATTTTTATCAACTTCATTAAGGATAAATAAATTTGTTTTGTCCCACTGTTCCACGTAAAATATTAATTTTATTTATATTTAATTACTGTCTTAGCAAGAAGGATTAATCCTCATTAATTAAACAAATCCTATTCTTTTCATTCACAGGATATTTTTCACGATTTTTCTTGCTTTCTATTTCCTCTTTAAATATTAAAATTTTCTTTTTTAATAAAAAAGAAACTGTGATATTTAAGCACGAAGTAGAAGATTATAAAATTTATGGTAAAAATTTTATATAAAAATATTCTAATGAGAATTTAATGAAAGATATGCTGAAAAAATATTTTTATGTAATATTCAAGTTGAAATTATTTTTAAAATATGCAGCTTTAAAAATTTTCAGAAAAAAAAATACAATTTCTTACATATTAAAAAAAAGAAATATTCATAAGACAGAAATAGATGGGAAAAATTTCAATCATGAAAATCTGCTGTTTGACTTAAACTCAGAAGTACTGTAACTTCTTTTCAACAAGCGATCAAATTAAATTTAAAAATAATGTGCTCTTTTTACTACAAAATTCAAAAAATTCTAAAAATCTTTCATATTGCAAGTAATAAAAAAAACAAAAGAAACATTTTATTATTATTATTTTTTTATTTTTGAAATCACTTCGCATTCAATTAGCAATTCCATTATCTTGCATGAGTGAGTTGAGAAATGCACTATGAGAAATGCATTACTCAAATAAAACGACTTATTATAATTGAGCTAATTTATAAAGTCTTTTTTCTTCCATTAAATTGAATTTATTAAACTTTCAAAAAATAAAAAAAAAATCTAAAATTCCATCATAATTTCCTTATATTTAAGTTGGCATTTCTAACTATTCTCGATAAAAATTAGCATCAATTTATTTTTTTTATTAAAAGACATAAAGTATTATTACCATATATCGCTTACCTAATAAAAATCCATCTTTACTCCACTGTACTTCACCAGCCAAATGACCTATCTGGCAAGGAAATTCTAAAGTTTCACCCTCTTTAACCTCACGATCCTGAGGTCTTACACGGAAATACTGTTGAATCTCCGGATCTGTAAACAACAGTATACAATATAGCTAGGAAAATTATTTAAAAATAAGTGATATTTATGTGAAGTAATTTCTTTCTAAGAAGTATTTACATCGATCCAATAACATCGCTTCTAGATATATTGACGTTTATTTAAGACAAAATTTGCATTAAATAAACGCCGGTGTGTCTAGATTGTGATACTAGAATGCTTAAAAAAATTAAAGTTTTCTACAATAACAAGTTGCGTATTCATAAAATCTGTAAAGATATAATAGAAGTTTAATTCTGTGTCATATGAATACAGAAATTAACATTATAATAATATTATAATCTTCTATCCATTCCAGATAGATATTTTATATTTTTTAAATTAGATACATAGACTCGTAACAGCTGATCCATTCCCAAGAGGGTTTCTCTAATATCAAATGCCAACTGAATGTTCTTTTCAGTGGTCTATGATAACATATAAGATAAAAGTTTATTTAAACATTCCTACAGAACAGATTTTTTTTCAATCGAAAAATCAAGTTCTTATCATTCGTAAATAAACAATTATTTTCAGGAAACATTCGGTAAAATAGCTTGCAGATATTAATTCAGTGTGTCGTTATGCATATTTTATGAATACTTTTTTGAAAACTTTGATACACCAATTCTAAATCTATACAAGAATTTTCACACTTCAAAGGAAAGAATTCCAATATTTTGATCTTTGTCCTTTGCGAATTTCTGTCAAAACATCGTTGAGAATCGTATGCTTTATGAAACAAGTACATGTTCTGATGTCTTTTGGGAGATTGAAAAAATAAAAACAAAAAACCGAATTTTTTTTTACATTTATATATATGTATACTATAAAATAGAAACAAAAAATACTAAACCAATTTTTATTATTAAATTATTAAAATCACTTATATTTACATTTCAATTATATTTATAATAATTTCAAACTAGTCGAAGCAAAATTGAATTAAATAAAAAATATTAAAAAAAAAATACAGATGCAACTGTTTTAAATTTTTTATATTTGTTGAAATATTATGCAGTATGTATTGTACTTTATAATAACATAACTGATGCTACAACACATCAATAATAACATAAATAATTTACTGCATTTTTTAAATAATATAGAAGTGTTTTCAGTTCCATAACATTATTAAAGTTTAACGAATATTATAAAGCAGAATATCCTTCTTCACTCTTTAATCTTTAAAATCGCGATTTTTACTTTTTTCGTATGTGAGGACATTTTCAGAATAAAATAAAAACATTTTATTATCGTTTCACTTTCAGCAAAGTTTTTAATGTACGATTTCTTTATTTATAAAGATGTTCTTACGAAGCAGTAACTTCAAGCCAAAGCAGAACACTTTCGATTAGTTCGTTTTATAGATTAAGTGTTCTGTTCTTATAGTGGAATAGTTTTTTTTTTTTTAGAAGAGTCACCTAATTGAATGCCGGTACATAAAAAACCAAACACTCCTGTATGCAATGACTGCATCCGATAGAAGAGATAAAAGCTTATCTTTTTTACATCAGCTCTACCACTTAGTTTTCTTACTAACGAATTAATTTCATTTGAAATAATGATTTATCGATATTTTCTATTATATGATATTAATTTTTGTATGGTAATAATTAAAGTAAAACATATTCTTATTATTTCATTGGCATATAGGTCTAAATGAAATTTAAAAGATATGTTCCATGAAATAAACAAAATTCGGATAAAGTCGATATTTTATACACATAGAGTAAGTATATGTATATAAAGGTATAGAAAAATAGCAGTCGAAAAAATACTAGAATGATTATAACGGAAACTTTAGATGTATTTCTATTGAACTCAAGAAACAGGAAAATAATGCTGCTCGACTAGCGAATAAAATGTGATTTCCATTTGAAACACTATGTGAAAACATGAAGCGGATGAAGTAAAAACAAATCTTAGTGCAAGAGTCTTCAATGGGAGATATATATATATATTTATTTATATAAAGAGAAAAATGCGCTAATATAATGCTGATTTTTTTAATTGTATTTACATTTTTACACATTTTCCATATGACTTGTTTATTTTTCCAAACTAATGAATATATATTTTCATATTTATTACTTTAAACACGCATTGTTATTTATTTCCATCTGAAATTATATTATTTGATGCTTAAAAATACATAAATTATGCAAAAAAATTCAGTTAAAAAATATATTTTATAAAATATCCATATGACATCAAAATATTTTATTTTTCGAACGAATTTATTTTGAGCTATGTTCTTTTCCAAGAAACAAATAGAAGTTAAGAGAACTGTTTCCTCCATCTCTTCTGGGTAGTTTCTTTGCCATATTCTTTTTTTTTATTTTATATATAAGTAATATGTATCATGTTGGGATTTCTGTTATCTCTAACTCTTGTCAACATAATGTTTTCACTTAGATACACTAGAAGTTTTAAATAAATCCATATATATATATATTCTAAAGAATTTAACATCGTTTCATTTTTTATCAATTTAATTTAATATCTTTTACAGAATATTTTTGAACAAGGGTCCAAAGTTCCAAGGGTGTAATATTTAGTCTGCAAATGATTTTAAATATATATTTAGGCCTTTATATAAAATTAAAATTTTGCAAAATTTTCGTTAATTTGTAATGATGCTTTTAATTATGATAAGGGAATAATTGAGATTATTCTATTAGAAATAACATTACTGTATTTCTATTTGAATTTTCTCTCCCCTTCCATTAAATTTGCTGCGTCAATAGAGAGTACAGGTTGCTCTTTTACTAAATTCAATTATTTTGTGGTTTCAGTTGCTTTACATTGTTTTCAGATATTTTTAGTTTTTGTTTTCTTTCAATTAATTGTTGAAAGAATGAAATTGTTTTGCAAAACACTTAAGATGTAAGTTTTGCAAAGTGAAAGGTTTTTCTCAGTATGATTATTGTTTTATTGTATCGTCTCAGAAATAACATATAATATTTTATTCCTGTCTAAACGCTTTCTCTTCTCAAAAATTTAATTAATTTATAATTTTTATATATTCAAAATACGTATATGTATCGGTTATAATAATATTAATAAAAATAAATATCTACATTTAAATCTTTTTACTACTTCAATAACAATGATAATCTTTACTTCTACAATAATAATATTATTATTAGATTCTCTAAAAGAGTTATATATTAAAATTATATTTGAACACATTTTAAAATAAATTATAAGAATAAAAATCAGAAGGGATTATTTTCTAAATCTATAAATAAGAAATTTATTTAAAGATTGTTTTGATAGATATAACACAATATTAAATATAACCATTTAATCAAAGACTGATTAGTGACTGCTATATACTAGTCAGATGGGGATGAAGACAATAAGTTGGTTGCTAGTGATAACTCTTTCCTAATCCTATTGGATCTTGTTAGAGGAAACGATTAAGTTTGGTGATCACATAGAGACAAGTTCTTTCAGAGAATAATATATCACGCTGCTTCTCTTTAATATACATATCATTTTTAAAGCAAAACTGAAAAATTCATGCCATATAAATCATCTCGAAAAGAAAGTTTCTAGTTTATTACAAAACAAATATATATATATATTTACTTACTTGTTAGTTTAAAACATTAGTTTTTATTTAATACGAAAAATTGTGTGAAATAATTTGTTTAGAAAAAAATAACATCTTTTAGTCATTAATATGAAATGCTTAAAGTTCGCCATTAATAAAATTCTAAGAGACTTTTCCAATATTGACTTTCTGATCAGGCAGAAATCAGGTGTGAAAGTACATTCTAAATACTTCCCTAGGTGATTAGGAGTAAATATTGATTTTTCATTTTCAATTGTATTTAGTAATTGTACAGTTTAACATTTAATTGAAGAAATTTTTACAGCGTTTACTCTTAAAATTGAATTTAATCTGCAGTTTACAAAAATGATTAATTAACAAACGTGCTACCAATATGTATCGATTAATGCAGGTAACGTGCTATATTTTATGTATTGCAACTAATTAAAACAAACGTTGAAATTATCTATACTATCTACGATTACTTCTATATTTTAATAAATTCGATTAGATTTGTAAGGTAGTGATTTCAATTGCAATTTTAGAATCATAACTTGAAGCAATTTCTTCCAAACTAACGCTTAAGGGCAGCGTAGTTAATTGTTAAACGTTTGTTGTATTAACGATTTTTACTACTACTGTACATCCTCATCCTTGTTACATCTTGTACATTTAATAGCCTTTTATATATAATTGGAGAATAAATTTGAAATTAAATATTTTATTAGAAATAAAAAACTCTTATTCTTATTATTGATTTATGATATTTTAATTCTTATTTATAAAAATTTTCATTTGTTTTTTTTTTTTCTATTTCGACAAGAATTAAAAAATTCTTCCATTAGTGCCACTATTAGAAGAAGACAATTTTTTTGTTTACTAGATTAAAAAATCTACTAAACAAAAATTTCTCTTCTTCTAATAGTGGCATTAGTGGAACGAATCTTATGCAACAAAAATCAATTGCATTTATGCGTATGTATACTGCATCAATAAAAGTAATAATGATGTAATTAAAATATATGATATCCTATAATAGCTGACATTTGGCCATTATCAATGAAGGATAATGGCTGAACGTCATTCACTAGTTTTATGGTAAAAACAAGATTTTATTTAAAGGTGATTATTCTTAGAAAATATCAAGGAATACTTATTCCAGCATAACTTTGTAAAAACGAAATCATAGCCTCTGTTTGAGGGCTAAATTTATTTCGAACAACGATCATTATAGCCAAGTATCCAAAATTAAAAAAAAACTAGAAGGATTAATAAACAAAATAAATCATTCATTAATAACAGTTCTATTAAATATTTGCACAAATTGTTGCCGGTAGACTGAAGAAGGATACAAAGCAAGGAATGCATTTTCAAAGGCAACGAATAATGTAATCATACGTAGATTCAGTGATGCCTCGCAATTCGACATTTGAGTTTCGCGGGTTGGTGCATGCGCGTGCCAATAATTTATGATTAATGATTTATTTATCTAAAGAAACAAAAATAGCTTTCAAAATCAGGTAAATTATAATAATAAATTATTTATGTCATATAAATGTTAAGAATTTTTATTTTTCATTATTATTAACAGATAAATAAATGAACTTTTATACAAATGAAATACTTATACTATACAGTGGTGCCTCGCAATTCGACGTCCCGCAATTCATCAGTCTCGCAATTCGACATTTGAGTTTTGTGCATGCGCGTACATGGAATTGTGTGATGTCATTTGCTATTTGTCAGTTTTTTTGGGGTTCCTTGTCTGTATGTATCTTTCACGTTTCTGAGTGCATTGAAAACAGTTCGTGCCCTTTTGAATGATGACTTCTTTCCACTTTCTTTTATTATTCTATTTACTGTTCTAAATCACTTTAGTGCATCTGGCATTATTATAAAATCTGCTCCATGCCTATTTTCCATTAACTTATCTCTCCCTTGACTTTTCACCTCTATTACTATTCAGCATACTTATCCGTTTCCTAAGCAATTCCTTAAATAACTTATCAATCACATTCTTGCTATAACCATGCTTTTGCACTATAATTTTAATCTGGTTCAATTCATTACCTCTCAATCTCTCATCAGAACAATGAGTAAGTGCTCTACTGACATATGATCTCAAAGCCGTTTTTTTATTACGCCATTTGTCATTTGACCATTCTACGAGTAAATGTTGTTTTTAATGGGATTAATTGTATTGGGTTAGACTGTAGTCCTGATTGTAAGAGTATGTGAGAAACTTAAAATTAATCTAGAATTTTTAAAGCAATTGCTTTTTAAAACTTTTGTATTCAAGTTCTTAAAGTTATGTTTGTAGCCCTAGAACTGTAGCATGTTTCATGGTATTCCATTAGGTGTTTGTAAGAGCTGAAGATGGTGTAGAAGCCGAAAACATTACTCTAATTAAATTGTTATGTTAAAAGTTTTGGACTGCTTATGTGTGCTTAGTATTGGTTCAATAGTTATTTAAACACCAACAAGAGCAGTTAGGTTTTTAGTTTTATTTCATTTTATTTTGTAGATAGAACAGGGTAAAGTAGACGTCATTCCAATATCCAAGGGCTAATAAATTGTGTGTATTGTGTATAAAATAGTGTATTTTGTGAAGACTTCATTCCAACATCCAAGGACTAATAAATTGCGGGTTGCATATAAAATAGTATATTTTGTAATTTAGTGTGTTATACAATAATAAAACACATATAATAAAGTGCATTTTGTAATTTAGTGTGTTATACAAAATAGTAAAACACATATAATAAAGTAAATATTATTATACAATAGCAAACCACATATAATAAAGTAAATAATATAGTGTATCTATTGTATTGTGTATAAAATAGTGTATTTTGTAATTTAGATCTCTCACCTCCCCTATTAGAGAGAGTGGAAAATAATATTTGTCTGATTCTTTCACTGCTACCAATTATTGACAGAATCAAACAAATATTATTTTAATATGTGGAAGGGAATTTTTTCAATTACATATAAAAAATGAATATCATTTGCTTTTCAATCTTTTAATGTAAATATTAGTGATGGCTGATAATGTCAAAAAGCTTAATTCTATACATTTTTATCCATTTTCATGTTAATTTTAATTTTATATTTTAATTGTTAAATTTCAAAGTATGTTATTGGAAATTCTTTAAAATTCAATTATAAAGAAATTATTAAATCACAATTACAATTTTAAAGGAATTGTAATTGTGATTTAAAACCAGAATTTTTATGGTCACATTATATTTTATAATTATAATATAGCAATAATTCCAATAGTATTCTTAAATATCCAATTTTCAGAGTGTCAGTAATATTATTTTATAAAAATAGCTTTTATTAGATTGGAAAAAAGAGCAAAATTTAGGAAATTTTGATTGTAAATTTCATAAAATATTCTTTTTTAATAAATTATTATTTTATTCTTTCATTATTTTTGTGTGCAATAAATTATTGATACTTTGGCAATTATTTTTTATTTATTTCTTTTATGAAGAATCAATACTATTCAATAGGAGATAGTATAAATCTTTCCTAAAAAAATATAGAATAATATTAAATAGTAATATTTTTCAGAAATGTTGCATCGCTAGTAGTGTATGATTTACATAACTTTTTATATGCATATGAATCTATTGCTCATTTTTATTGATATTTTTATAGTGATATGATATTTGAAATTTAATATTTGCACAGATTAATAAGATAGTTTATTGACTGATTTCTATATTTTTTATATTTGCTGGTATGTATGTATGCATTTATATATATACAAGAAAATATATTAAAATCTTTTCTTTTTATTACTTTTTAACAGGTTTATTAAAAAAAATTTCTTTAGCCAATTAGAACCTTCAATTTTCCTTTATTTAATACATGTAGTCTACAAATGTTTTTGTTAACAAACTAAAGGATATGCTAGCAAGAAAATGTAAAGCTTATTCTTATAAATTTAAGGAAATGCTTTCACTCTCATCTTTTACTCTGTATTTTTTGCTTATGAACATTTGCTTCAATTTTATTCATTGAAAACTAAATCAATTTTTGCATTAAAATTACATTATAAATGAAATTTGCTTGTTTAAAGGTTAAAAAGATCTATGGATATTTTGGTATAATTATAATTCAGTTATTTATCATTAGATCAGTGGTGGACTTTTGCATTGGCAATGGAAGCAACTGCCTGGGTCTCACAACCCAAGTATCCCTTATTTAGCTTTAGAGAATAATGTTAAATTATAAAAAAGTTATTATTTTTTGATTTTGTTACATACTTGTATGTTTGTTTGTAATTTAGTGAATGATACAATAGTAAAACACATAATATAGTGTAGCTCTCTCTCACCTCACCATTAGGGGAGTGGAATGGGGACTGATAATGAATTAATCTATTTTACATAGTCTTATTGTCCCACAATTTGACATTACTTTGGCGATGATTAGTGTCGAATTGCGAGGCACCATTGTATAAACCAGAAAGGAGGCTTCTTAAGTGAATCAATTGAAATTAAACAGCATGGACACAAAGGACAGTATTAACAAGTAATCCTCAGAGATCTTTTCTAGTACTTGGCTATATACTATGAAAGCAAAAAGAAGCACTGATCAAGCTTAACTACTACAAGGGAGAACCTCTACTTATTCTTTATTAAGATATTAATGTAGCTAATTTTTATGAAACTTAAAATCTTTATAACAAATTAAACTGCAAAATTTTGACAAATGTAAAATCTTAAAATTTTTAATTCCATTAATGTTGTTATTCTAGAATCTAAGAATTCTTTTGTATATGTTTAATCATCACCTATAGTTCAATGAATTATTCCTGAAGATGGTTTATATAAACCAAAAATGTTTGAATTGTCTTTGTGAATAAAAGATATATAATTACTGCTGTTTAGTGCAGAATTTTTAGTAATGTTTTACAAATTAAAATCTATTTAAACAGTGAATGTACAATAGATTTGTAAACGATTCAAGCTACCCTTTAAAATTGGTATAATTTTTCTCACAATATTGGAATGAATCACTTCAAAAAAGTGGAGTAGCTTGGGTGGTCTCACTAGTTTGGAAAACTTTTCCTTCTTAATTTTCTAAGCAAGTGGAATATTTTTCATAATTTGTTAAATGCATGTCTTCATTTTCTCCTGTTGCTTTGCATAACTTCTTTACCACTTCTTGATGAAGATGGTAGAGTTGTTAATGCCATGAAGTTTCATTAACAACCTGGCTAGTTTCAATGATAGTTTAATTTCTTTTATTGTACAGTTGGAAAGTCCGGAAATAATTCCGGGCCTTCCCTCGAGTTCTGACCCGTCCCCCGTAAATAATATGGTATATTTCTCTCACCTCACCCGTTAGGGGAGTAGGATGGGGACTGATAATGAATTAATCTATTTTACATAGTCTTATATGGAAAATATTGTCAGGAGTCCAACAATGAATTAATCTATTTTCCATAGTCTTATATGGGAAATATTGTCCCGCAAGTCGACAATTTCTCAATTCGCCATTACTTCGGCGACGGATTAGTGTCGAATTGCGAAACATTACTTCGTCGACGGATTAGTGTCGAATTGCGAGGCACCACTGTATATAATAAAAGTGAGCAAAGCTAGAACTTGGCTTATGGAAATGTTTGCATTCAAGATGGTCATCAGGTTGGTTCCACATGTGCAAGAATTCTACTCTCTTATATTCTGGAACAACTAGTTTTTTTGAGCATTCAGGATAACTGGTCCAATACCTAAATTTTTTATAAAAACTCACCTAAAGGAATAACACCTTTCACAGGAAGGATTCCATTATCTCCATAAAGTCCTGGGAAAACAAATTAAAGATCATAAATTTAACTCTCAATATAATTTTCAATTTTTATTTTTTGAAAAACAGAAACATACTGATTTAATTCATATTTTCTGTTTTATGTAAGCTAAAATTATAAATTAAATATTCTAAACCAAATTAATGCTTAGGTGTAATAATTTAGAATTAAACTGTAATTTTAATAATTATTTTAAAATCAAGGCTATAATACCACCATCTATTGAATTAGCAATTAATTTTTTAAATTTGGGCACTAAAATGACAACATCTAATAACATCTAATATTAGCACTCCCAGGCAAGCTATCTGTGTAGCCATAAGCTCTCATGGCAAACATGAGCAGACTTGGATCAAGTCAAATAATATACTCTAATTGAAACAAGCTCTACAAATCAAAAGAAATACTAGTACTTCTAGGCAGGCTAAGCCTAGAAGTACTTATTGAAACTTATTAACTATGCTAAGTCTAGTTCAATAAGTTTCCAAATTAATCATTACATAAGCTTTCCAAAATAGAATAGAATTCTGCCTGATGCCACAGTAGTCTAATTGTGGAACCTAAAGGAAAAACACCTTTCACAGGAAGCATCAGCACTCTACATCAGCATCTTTGGGCACTATCCCAAAGATGCTGATGTAGAGGTAAAATTTTATTTTGGGAAAATTAAATTATAGTCTAATTATTAATCACTAGATAGTGCTACCTTAGACCAAATTTTAAAAATTAATTATTAAATCAATAATGCTGGCATACTACCCTTGATTTGAAATAACTATTAAAAGTATAGTTTAACTAAATTATTATGCTAAGATTTAATTTGGCTTACAAGGGGAGGTTCATACATTCAGGTCACCGATTTTTTTGAAATTGTGCATATTTGTAGTAGTTCCCTAAGACAATATAATGTGTGAGCAATAAAGTATACAACTCAAGCATTGTCAAGAAAATCACATGAGAAGTTTCGTATTGAGTTCATATATTGTAAAATTTAATTAAATTTCGAATGTCTCAGTAGCATAGTGGTTGAAGATTTGTTTTTATATGCGTGATCGCTGGTTCAACTTTTAGCTTAAATAAAAATAAAAAAATTGTTAATTTATTTTATTATTATTATTTTTCTTTTACATTGTTTTATATAAATATTATCAATTTATTTCATTATTATTATTTTTCTCTTACATTGTTTTATATAAATTCAGTTATTTTTTTTTTATTTGTTTTAAATATTTTATGTATATATTGATATATACTTTTTTTTTGTCAACAGATTGTGCCACTTTCCATTCTATAAGAATATTAACTTGTAATAATTAACTATTAATACTAATTTATAATTATTGATAATAGCATATTTATTGGCAAATATTCCTCCAATTTTGATATTTTTTCCCCTCCACGAGGTTGAAGTCGATTCACAATTAACGAACGATATAGGCCAGTTAAGAAGCCGAAGATGTATGATTTCATTTAATTAAAAACAAAAATAAAATTAGTGAATTTACCTAAAAATAATCCCACTTGGAGCCTGTGCACTCTCCATAGAAGAGGTTCTCGTAAATTATTAAAGATGAGAAATATATCAAAATATCATTCATAAATTGTGAATCAACTTCAACCTCGTGGAACTGATTTTGATAAACATTATTTGGTTTTTACTTTTTGGACTACTTTGGTATTTGCTAGTGTTGTTTGTGCTAATTTTCAATTCTAAATTTTTCAGAAAGTAAAAAATTTGTAATTATTATTATTTTTTTGAGTGAAATATAAGGATGGGTTCAAAGAGAACTGACCAA
>AYEL01054694.1:0-21472 GCA_000484575.1 Olivierus martensii
CCAGAACTAAAACCACGTATAAAAAATTAGATTATTTGAAATTAAAATCATTAAAAAATTACTATCTAAGCATGAAATTGGTTTATTAACATGAATATCTAATTTTAATAAAAAAATATTACATTATTTTTTTAGAATATAAAGTAAGAAAGTTTTCACAAAAAAAAAAAATTATTTTTCAAGATTTCTTGGAATGCATTTTATGATGCTTTTTAAAATTATTTTAGCTTAAAAACTGTTGACTCGTTAAATAAAACCATTCAGCTAGAATTACATGATATTTTATAATTAGTATTTCACTAGAATAATTATTTTTCAAGATTTCTTGGAATGCATTTTATGAGGCTTTTTAAAATTATTTTAGCTTAAAAACTGTTGACTCATTAAATAAAACCATTCAGCTAGAATTACATGATATTTTATAATTAGTATTTCACTAGAATAATAAATAAACGAGTGAATTGTAATTCTAAATGTCAGCCAATTTCCCATTCAAATAATTTAAATCAATATTAAAGAATTTCTATTTTTTTACATAATCGAAAATCGATTACTTAAAACTCAATCGATTTTGAATACATATTAATTAAATGATGATTTATATGTATAGATATGATCATGTGATTTATAGTTGCTGATTATTTAAAAGATTACTATTGCACTTCGTATATTTTTTCCAGAAAAAAGTATTGCTTGTAAAGTTATAAAAATTTTTCAAACAATAATTTTAGATACTCCGAAGACAGAAATTTCAAAGTTTACTCTCGACTTCGCTGTTAAATTGAAATTTTTAATCCATTATTTTCGAAAAATGATGCGATGTTATCTAAAATAAAACTCTGTTTATAAAGCTATGATGGTTTCTTACGTTTATCGAAAGAAACTTTTTATTATACACTATACCAGAAATCGAAAATTTGACATGTATATAGAATACATTATCATAACTTATACTGGTAGGATAAAATCAAAACCCGAAATTTCTCTTTCCTTTCTTACGAATTGATAGAAATAACTGAGATTTTTATATTTGACTCTGTAAAATCAAGAATTCTTATACTTTCCTGTTTTCAAAATGACGGAAAATTGTAAATAAAAATGAAAAAAAAAAAAAAAATGAAATTGACGGAAAATTGTAAATAAAAATGAAAAAAAAAAAAAAAACTGAAAATATTTTTTCCAGAGAGTAATTTATTAGAAAGAATTCGATATAAAATTTTTAGACGACAAAAGATTTTTCTTTTTCTATTAAAATCTACAGTTTTACAAAACTATATATAATGGTAAATCACATGAAGACACTTAAGTTACTACTGAAAAATATACACTTTATTTACTGTAGAGGTTTATATTAACATTATTTTGCAATTTATCTTCTTATATTATGTAAATTATAGAAAGAAAGAATTCGATATAAAATTTTTAGACGACAAAAGATTTTTCTTTTTCTATTAAAATCTACAGTTTTACAAAACTATATATAATGGTAAATCACATGAAGACACTTAAGTTACTACTGAAAAATATACACTCTATTTAGAGGTTTATATTAACATTATTTTGCAATTTATCTTCTTATATTATGTAAATTATAGAATATTTTTAATAAATCCCACGAAATAATTATAAACTATTATTACTTTAAGATTAACAATTTTTATAACAAAATTAGTTTTGTGAATTCTGAAAAATTGCTTGATAAAGTGAGTTTTTTTACTGATGAAATAAAATTCTAACAAAACTACAAAAATATGTCATATAAAACAACAATATAAATAAAATCACAATATAAGCCCACATTATAATTGAAAAAAATTCTAAATTATAATCAGATTAGAAAATCTGGTAACAATGTTTACGAATATCCATTTTATCGATTACCAGCAAATTAGGAAAGATTCTTATTATCTTAAATGTTCATATTGCTGTAGCCAATCAATCAATATTTATAAATATTTTTCGCAAATGAACTCCTTAGGGATTATTTTTGAATTAAATGCACAATTCAGAAATAATCATTAAATTATGCCTTATGCATATCATTAAATAGATCGGTATCTTTGAATTAATATCTGCAGTAATTTTGTATCGTACTATACACATGAATCGAAACTTATTGACTGAACTATTGATAATCTGACTCATATTAAAATGATTAATATTTTATAATATTAATTAGTCTAAATGTAAACTGTCAAATCACTTTCTATGCATAATAAAATTCAGTAATAACCTGTTTATTATTAATACCTCTACACCAGGGATCCGTCATTCGTCTTGAAACTAGAAAATGATGCAAATTTTATGGACTGTGTTTAAATTATGAAAAATTTAATTGATATTGATAGTAATTCATTGATGAAAACATTCAAATTAATGGATTCAATTCTATGATATAATAGATTTGAATCTATTGACTTGATGAATAACTTTATACATCTAATATAATAGAATTCTCCTATTGAAACTCAAGGAATATTCTTGAAAATGTGTATGTTATAAACTGAAATAATAAATATCATTCCTTTTATTTTCATTATTTTTTATTTGTATAAAAATTAATCAATTAATAGTTTACATCTTGATTTATATTTAATTTTAATCTTAATTAAAATTTTTGCCATTTTTATATAATTTAATTTTAATCTTAAAATTCAAATATGTAAACGTTAAATAATTATTTTAATTGATCCTTTATTTATAATTTTAATATTTTATAATTTTTTACTCCATGTTTGTCATATAAAATACAATTATGTCCATAGAATGCATAATATAACTAATTAAATTTACTTTCATTTTATCTTTAAATTATTTTTGTTACATCACTAATTTAAAAAAAATGCAAATAATTTTTATTGAGAAACTTGTATTCATTCACTTATATACAAAAATAAAATATTTGACGTTAAAGTTTGATATTTAAATTTCATCAAACAAGTTGTAGCTGGTAAATAAATAAAATAAACTTTAAAAAATTAGATTTAAAAAAAATATCCTAAAGAAATTTTCAGTTATTCAACAGAGTTTCAAACATTTTTTATTCATAAATATAAATTTGTGTTTTATAAAATTGCTTAAGGGAAAAATTTGAACGAAAAAATATTTTAACAAAAATATCAATATAATATATTCTAACGTAATCTGTTTGTATGATATTAATTTAAGAATATAATACTTGTAAAAATTAAATATTTATTGTATTTAATTCAGAATTATTTTTGAGAATATTAATCG
The DNA here is from genome assembly GCA_000484575.1 of Olivierus martensii. Classification (NCBI taxonomy): domain Eukaryota; kingdom Metazoa; phylum Arthropoda; class Arachnida; order Scorpiones; family Buthidae; genus Olivierus; species Olivierus martensii. The sequence goes on from AYEL01054694.1 coordinate 3,238, forward strand.
ATAAAATATATTTGAATGTATAAAAATTTAAATAGGAAAAATCATTCCTGTTCGACGAACCGATAGAAATGTAATTCGTTAAATAACTTCTGACATTTCAGATGTTAGAAGTATGTATTCCGTATTTTCTCCAAATATTACTCTACATATCAGATAGCTTGTTTATTAAATAAATCGTTTTTGTTTATTTTATATGTTCAAAAGTTCATGCAAAATACTAAGGTATTTTGCGAAAAATTCTTTTGTTCTTCAACTTCCATAATTCATAAACAGCGAACCGAACGATAGGAAGATATCGTTTCCAACAACATGAAGATTTTCTAAATGTATTATTCAACATTTTGGGTAAACACTCTTACTGAAATCAATATCTGACTCTAAATTTCCTTAGTTTGGCCTAGTTTAAATTTAACAGAGAAATTTATTCTTTCGATTATTGATGCACATTAATATTTAACAAACGAATGGGAATAGCAACTGTTCCTTTTAAATTGATATAAGCCACTTTCTTTATTGATATCGATCATTTATTCAAATTATTCGATTTATAATTTTAAATATTTCCGAACATATAACTTGTAATGTTTTGAACTTGGATTTTTAAAATAAAAAAAAAATCTCTTAATTCTAATAAAAATTATGCTATTTTAAATGGATGGAAGTTATATAAACATAATTATTATTTATTAGTACAAGTGCATAATGAATACATCACATTTTTTCCTTCTCTTTACATTATTATTGTTGTTATGGATTTTTATTATGAAATTGTAAAAGTTTTTTCAGTAAGTGAATAATTGAATTTATAATCAATTTAATTATGTAAAATGTTACTCATCATGATTATTACTTGGAAAAGAATAAATAAAAATCTAAACTTATTTTTAGTTTTTCTACACAGAAGTTATAAAAGTGCAGACTTCTTTTAATAATGAAAAATATTTATCAGGATATTTTTAGCATAAAATAAAATTTTTGATTTAAAGTTTTTGCATTAATTTTACTTTAATCAAGTTAATAATTATTTACGAGATAATTAGTTATCTATTTATAACGGTTTATTTTGTAAGAATTTATATAATTTATATATAGTGAGTATATTACTTGACATCAAAAACAAATTTTTTTAATAAATATCTCCCACTTATCAGTTATCTGAATTTTGTTTTAAATACTTTCTAGTAAGAAAATTATTAAACAGTAGATTACTTTTAAAATTTATATGTCTATAAGTTTACTTTTTAAAGATTTTGTATCATAATTTAAAATTACGTAAACAAACCGACGTTTGTTAATGAGAGCATTATTCATAGCTATTAACATTTCTCTTCTCTTCGATTAAAATAATACAGTATGCTTTCAAACTTTTTCCAGTTATATACACTAGCTATTTAAAAATTCATAGTTAATCATCTGAATACGAAATTAATCTTACAGATTAATTTATTTTCTTTAGCAATATTTATTGTTATTATTATAATTAAAAACTTTGTTAAAATTAGATAAAAGAAAATAGAGCATCTCAAAGCAGCATTAGTTTAAGAAAAGTCTTTCAAAGTGGAATTTAATAGAATATTTTCTTCATTATAAACAAAATCAAATTATAGAATATAAATTAATCTGAATAAGAGCATTCATTAATGTTTTTCATCCTAATTAAAAATGCACTTTTATTTATGGAATAAGCAATTCTGGTAGCAATTAATCACCTACTCTTCGAACATTCCTTTATTTTGTAATGATTAAAGATAAAGATTAAAATATATATTTTCGAAATCATCCTCAATGGTCCTCAAATGTCTATAATGATTGTCATAGTAATCTATCAAAGGGTTGCATAGTTATTATAAAGAAACTTCTTTATAATAACTAACGTTTGAACGTCCGCCATTTTTAAATGAATGGATCTGCAGGATTAATTTCTTATAAATTCTACTTCAACAGGCCTGATCATGCTGCTTAATTTTATTAAAATTCATCAAATAGTTCAAAAATTGTTAGACAGAAACTTATACAGTTTGAACTTTAACCATTTTTAAATGAGTGAAGATAAAATATTAATTGAAGCAATGTCAAGATCACATAAATAATTTACTTTTCTGATAAATTTAATTAATTAAATTCTATTAATTGATTCAAAAGTTATTATTTGAAAAACAGAATCATAGACAATTCCAAGATGATTTCATAAAAGCCTCTCTTTGTCTCAATTTCTATCCAATCTAATCCTAGCCGTTCAATCGTGTCCGATTCTTGACTATTCTATGGGTCATGTCCCTCCATGTCTTCCTGTCCCTGACCAATTCCCGCAATTCCTCGATGTTCTTGCCCGTGTCCTTCTTGATTGTATCCAGCCAACGGGTCTTCGGTCTTCCTCTAGGTCCTGTTCCGCTCATCCTCCCCAGCATCACATCCTTCTCCAGTGAGTTGGCCCGCATCACATGACCGAAAAAAGTCAGCTTCTGCCTGGTGATCTTACCTTCCAGGGAAATATCGGGATTGATGCGCTCCAAGACTGACTTGTTAATGACCCTTTCTGTCCAGGGGATCCTCAGAGTCTTCTCCAGCACCACAGTTCGAACGCGTCAATCTTTCTCCTGTTTGCCTTTTTTAGGATCCAGGTCTCACACCCATAGGTGGCAATGAGAAACACAATCGCGGTGACCAGTCTGCTCTTGGTGGTGATTGATACGTCCTTACACCTCCAAATTGGATCCATGTTGACCATCGCTATGCGCCCGAGGGAGATTCTTCGTATGATTTCGGGGCGCCAGTCGCAGTTGCAGTCTTCCTTGGATCCCAGGAAGATGAAGCTGTCGACCACCTCAATCTCCTCGTTGTTGATCTTTATATGGACTTCCTTGGCAGCAGTGGTCATAATTTTGTTTTCTTGATGTTCAACTGAAGTCCCATCTTCTCACTTTCATTTTTTAGCTTCATGATCATCCACCTCAGGTCCTCCTCGCTTTCCGCCAGCAAAGTCGTGTCGTCAGCAAACCTGAGATTGCTTATTGCCCGACTCCCAATCTTCACCCCCACTTCAGATATTTCTATAGAATTACCTAACTATAAATATTCAATTTCCGAGATGTTTTACTAGGAACCAACTTCATTTCAAAAAAACCTTCTACTTCTATATTTAATAATGTAATTTATTATTATATACTATTTTCCTTCAATTTGTATATTATTTAAGGAGAAAAGGAGCTTCCCATAGTAAATACTATCTATATGTACAATTATTGATAAAGTTAGAAATAATTATGCCGAATAATAAATTAATAATAATTATTATTTCTAATTATAAAGGAAAATTTAAATTTTCATTTATAATTATTATTATTTCCATATTTGAAATGAAATTGAAAAATAAATTATTTAGATTTATAATTAAAATGCCAACTTTATTCATTAAAATTATTTAATTAGAAGTGAAATTGCTATTTTTAAGAGTCAATAAAATTTCTTTAAATAAATATCGAAATTTTCTGAAGATTTTTAGAAAATTCAGCAAGTTTGTCAGATCGGTTGAAGTGGAATTTATAATTTATGCAATCAATATAAATAAATGTCGAAAAAATATTTTTTCTTCTAAAAAACAAGAATAATATCCTACCTCACTATACTCTTAAATCTTGTGTCCTTATCTGCTTAAAAAATAACTTTTAAATCTTATGTCACTGGGAAACTCGAATCTTCATAGTAAAGAATGGTTCGATGACATAATATATTATTGTAAAAGTAAAATTTATTTTTTAGATTATAAAGTCTTCTACATATCGCATGAGGTTCATTGTGTTTTACATTACTTTTTCTCTATAATAGAACATATGTGAACCAAATTACGAAATATAAAACGACTTCACTATTCATTCAGTTTTCACATTTTTTCATTTCACAATATATTTCCCAATTTTAGATGTAAGCCTGTTTCTGTTTACTACAAAGAAAATAGAAAAATAGTTTTGAAAAAAATATTTTCAAAGCAAACTTATTCACAAGATATCTATTGTGTTTACTTCTCATCATGCTTCGGCCTTTGTTATGTTATGCATAATTTCTCGTTACGACAATGATCATGGTAATTAAAAGAAACTGTAAAATTCTAATTTATTGGTTTTTTTATTATTATCGCCTTAGCTAATTTGCAATATAAAATTATGAACTTTATTAAAATTTTATGAAAACACATTGAATGAAAGTTTGATTATGGCGTGATATTTTCTGATTAGAACGATTTAACAGAACAAATTTATTGAAATAAGAAAATTCAATATAGAAATGTCACTATTTAAAATACACAAAGGCATTGTAATCTATTTTTATGTATATTTAATCATAAAACGGAATATTTATTACCTTGAAGTAAATAATTATTTTATGGCAATTCACATAAAAATGATCATTATTTAAGAGAATAAATTGGATTTTATAAACGTTATTTGCATTGTTTTTTAGTTAATAATAAAAGATAAAAGTTATAAATATAAATATACTATAAAAATTTCTATAAAAATAATATTATATTCTATAAAAATTATTTTATATTCAAACTAGCTTCGTTACAACACTCGCCTATAGTGTTTTCTGACTGATTGGGAGATAACCCACATGGAATGATACTGTACCAGTAATATGATACTTAAAATCAGCAAACAATGAATACAGCATAAATAAATCAAGTAACTTGAACTTTTAAATGTTGCAACATTTTTACTTGTAATTTTCAAATCTAAAAAAAAAAATTAGGAAAAACAATTTATATAAAGTCAAATTTACAGAAGTTGAATATATACAAACTATGGAATGCTGTATATGTATTTTTTTATATTATAGTGTATTAATAAATTTTATGTAAAAGAACCAATTATAAATTAACCAAATTATTTGCATAAATTTCATCCATATAAATAAATGAGTATAAAAAATAATATAAATTTCTATTATAAACATTTTAGCTTTTGCTTTTATCATTGTACTTAAATGATATATTTGATACATATCCAAAAAAAAAAATAAATAGCTAAAAGCTTTTTAAAGCTGATTTAAACCTCCATCTCCATTTCCCTAAATAAGAAACCTTATTTCAGGTGATAATGATTAAAAATTAAATACATAGCAATTTTAATTCAACATTTAACTATATAATTATTGAATGAAATTATTTTTTATATTAGATTATAAACTTGTGTATAGAATAGGAAATTTTAAAATACAGTAATTTTCCTTACATTTTTATGTTATGATTTTTAAATAAAGAAATGATCATAGTATAAATTTGAATTTTTCTTTAAATCAATATATATTATCACATTTGTACACTCTTCTACAATATATAATTAGCTTTTAGAGTAAACACTTTATAAAAGTTTGTAACTTTTTAGCTTCTATAATTTTTCTTCTCTTCCACCTAAGATGGATTGAATTTTTTGTGAATGACTTTTCTCCATAACTTTCAATTCTTTGACAACTGATGTAGTTGAGATGAATTGATTCATATGCTCTTTGATATTTCTTCTCCATTTTCTTGGTCTTCTCTCAATGTTTTCCAATATATTATTCCATTCAGGATCAAGTTGGACAGCCTTTCTATATTCAGTCTGGACTTGTGTCCAGAATGAATATAGAAACCATTTCAGCAATTTTTTTTCAATAAGATCATGATATTTTCATTATAGTTGAGATCTTCTCTTACTTTCTCATTTGTTTTCTTTACAATACTAAGAAAAATTTGAGAAAAGAAAAATACTGCATAGAAAATTTTAATGAAACTATTATTATTATTAATTCTTATTCATTATATATTAATATATGTAATTCGTACTAGAAGCATTTTATGCATAAACATATTTAACTAAAAATAATTAATATAGAAAATGCTCTGACTTTAATTAACAAGTATTGATATCTAATTGCAATAAAATGGTACTGGATAAGTTTTTGAAGACACTAGCATGGTGTGAGAAACATTTGCTTTTTACAAATTGTCCATTTGCAATTAATATGTATTTTAACCTGTTTTCCATCATTACTTATTATTAGTTGTCTGTACATAAAAAATCATAAATATTAATAACAGTTTCAATTATTTTAACTGAGAAAAAATATCAATTCAATAGATAAATTGCTTATATACAGTTACATTTGTTGTTTTGCATTTCTTTAAACTGATAAAGACTACAATTTAATACTATATTGATATCAGAGTGCAGATATACATATTTTTGAATTATAGAAATCATTATATAAACAGCAAATATCTGTGGACAGTGACAAGTGAATTTTAAAATTCCAATTTATAAGTATTTATGAGAAAAATTTCAACATTTTAATTTAATATGGTGCTTAACATTAAATAATTTAATGATTAAAATTATTAAATTATTTAATTAATTATATATATCATTGGAATTACTATATTGATATTTCTATACTATACCATGCAGTATCCACTTATGTAATTATAAAATAATTAATAATGCACATTATGTTGATTGGGGTATACAGTAATTCCTTCCAATCATAGAAGTTATATTTATGAAAAGTATTATGATTAACTGTAGTTGGCATTAACAAAACTATTAAACTGCTTCAACTAAATCTACTTAATTAAATGAAAACACAGCACTTCTTGCAGTAAAGTAAATTTAGTTTGATACTTTACTGCAAGAAGTGCTGTGTTTTCATTTATTTATGTAGTTGGCATGACTAGTGTTTTATAGAAATAGAAGAAAAACAATAAAAATAACATTATTGTGTTTTTTAATAAATTAAAAATTTTTTTTTCATTTATACTATATAAAAAGTGATTTAAAGTTGTCCATATATCAAATTAAGGATCTTTTCTGTTTCTAAATTATAGTCATGGGATGAATATTTTTCTTAATTTTATGCAAAACACTTATTCTAATAGGTATCAATATAGTAGATTCATTCTTAATTGTTTATTAGACTATTCATTCCTATCTAAAAGCCATTCTAATTGTTGTTACACTCTATATGCAAGTCATTTTTGTTTTCTTGTTTGGTGTTAGTTTTTCTTGCTCTTTTCACACACTGTCACTTGTAGCACTTTTTGAATGTTTGCAATCATAAAGAATAAAATAAATGCTCATATAAATATAGTAATATTCAAAGCATTCCAAAAATATAAAATATATATAGGAAAAATAAAATATCGGTGATCATTTGTACAGAAGTGATAAAATATCCATCAAACAATATTAGTTTGATCAGTAATAGTAGGTGCATCATTTATCATTATTGATTGAATTGATGAGTTTATCATAATGAATTGTATCTATGTAAAAAAAAAGATCACACAGATTTTAAAATTTTGGTTTATAAATATAAAACTGCACTATCTATAAACTACAGTTTTTGTGGGATTATTATGTTTGTACTGATTAGATCTAATATTAAGATGATTTGAAAAAAATAATTTAATTTAAATTATTATTAATATTATCATCTACCAGAAATATATTGGGTTGTCTTAAAAGTCATGATGCATTTTTTCTGTTTTAAAAAGTGTATTTATTTATATAAAGAATAAAGATCAATCAAAGATATATTGCTCATTTTGCTTGATAACCTTTTGCCATCTTTCAGGAAGCTTCATAATTCCTTGTTCATAGGACCTCACTTTAGCTGCGAAAAACTGAACAAGGTGCTGATTTACAGCCTCATCTGAATTGAACATCATACCACACAAGGAGTTTTGAAGAGAGTGAAACAAGTAGAAGTCTGATGGCACAAGGTCAGGCAAGTATGGTAGGAGTGGCAACATATCTCATCCAAGCTCCAATATTTTTTGGCAGGTGATCAAACTTATGTGTGGTCTTGCATTGTTATGATGGAACACAACTCCTTTACAATTAATGAGCTCTGGATGTTTCTGGATGACGGATTCGTTCAAAATATGTTCAATTGCCGATAGTACATTTCTGAATTGATTGTTTGGTTCCTTGGTAGAATCTCAAAACACGACATCTTTAAAATCTCAGCATACTGAGAGCATAATCGTCCTCTGATGAATGTCTACTTTCAATGTCGTTTGAGGCAGATCATCACGCCTGGACTAAGACCATTTGTGCACCACATTGTTTGTAAATGATCCACTTCTCATCACCAGTTATCAATCGCTTCAAAAAAGGATCATTTTCTTCACATTTAATGAGCATGTCGCAGATGTTTATGCTTGCCGTCAAATGAACTTCATAGAGTTCATGATGAACCAAATATTGAGCTTGCTTATGCATCCCAGCTTCTTCAGGTGGTTGTGAACAGTTGAATCATGGATGTTCAATGTTTCTACAATCTCTGATGTCATGTAACAATGGTTTGACTCAATTAATGCCTGTATTTTATCGTCATCAACCTTAGTTGGCCTTCCTGACTGAGGAGCATTGTTGATGTCAAAGTCACCAGCACAGAATTTTGTGAACCATTGTTGGCATTAGAGCATTGTCACCATAAACTTTATGCAACTTTTCACAAGCTTGATGTGCATTTTTCCCTTTACAGAAGTAAAACAATAAAATATGGCAAAAATGCAAAGTTTGGTCTTCCATCTTCAACTTGTCATAAAATTTGTAAAAAATAAAAAAGTGGATCAATTTTTTTTTTATATGAAGCTAAAACTATCAGCTGTTAAATAGCATAACAATAACATAGATGCGAATAACTCTAGTACTTCCAAAAATGAATAATCGCATCTGTTACAAAAATGCGTCATGACTTTTCAGACAACCCAATATAATAAAATAATTAAAACATGTATCTTTTTATTAAATGTAATATTGATTATAGAATGTTAAAAACAGCACTCGTTAGCAGTCCAAATAAACCTTTTATTATGTTTAATCTTAACACAAGAGAAACGTTTTCAGCTAAGAAATAGCCATCCTCAACTCTATTATCAATCGCTTCAAAAAAGGATCATTTTCTTCACATTTAATGAGCATGTCGCAGATGTTTATGCTTGCCGTCAAATGAACTTCATAGAGTTCATGATGAACCAAATATTGAGCTTGCTTATGCATCCCAGCTTCTTCAGGTGGTTGTGAACAGTTGAATCATGGATGTTCAATGTTTCTACAATCTCTGATGTCATGTAACAATGGTTTGACTCAATTAATGCCTGTATTTTATCGTCATCAACCTTAGTTGGCCTTCCTGACTGAGGAGCATTGTTGATGTCAAAGTCACCAGCACAGAATTTTGTGAACCATTGTTGGCATTAGAGCATTGTCACCATAAACTTTATGCAACTTTTCACAAGCTTGATGTGCATTTTTCCCTTTACAGAAGTAAAACAATAAAATATGGCAAAAATGCAAAGTTTGGTCTTCCATCTTCAACTTGTCATAAAATTTGTAAAAAATAAAAAAGTGGATCAATTTTTTTTTTATATGAAGCTAAAACTATCAGCTGTTAAATAGCATAACAATAACATAGATGCGAATAACTCTAGTACTTCCAAAAATGAATAATCGCATCTGTTACAAAAATGCGTCATGACTTTTCAGACAACCCAATATAATAAAATAATTAAAACATGTATCTTTTTATTAAATGTAATATTGATTATAGAATGTTAAAAACAGCACTCGTTAGCAGTCCAAATAAACCTTTTATTATGTTTAATCTTAACACAAGAGAAACGTTTTCAGCTAAGAAATAGCCATCCTCAACTCTAACAACTTATTTTGAACAAAAGACGTTCTATGAACTTAAGTTTCTATTCGTATATTCATAGAACGTCTTTTGTTCAAAATAAGTTGTTAATTAGAGTTGAGGATGGCTATTTCTTAGCTGAAAACGTTTCTCTTGTGTTAAGATTAAACATAATAAAAGGTTTATTTGGACTGCTAACGAGTGCTGTTTTTAACTCTCTATAATTAAATACCTATACAAAGCAGTAACGTTTCTCCTAACAATGTAATATTGAATTTATCACATCTAAAGACACTTTAAAATTAAAAATGAACTATAAAAATATTGACTTTGATTCTGAAAATTTTTATTGGTTTTTTTTTTAGCTGTTTTAATCATTATAGTATTGTTATTATCTGAACTGTGAAAAAATGCTGTAAATCAAAAATAGTTTACTATAACTTTATTGTTGTTGGTTGATTTATTTATTCAGTATTTCTGAATTGCTTTTTAATTATATACAGTGGGTGATCGGTTAACGAACAAATCGGATAACGAACACTTTTTTGAAAGATTTTTATGTTCAGTTAACGAACACATGTTTGGATAACGAACACTTCACAGAACAAACTGTGGGACCTGCCGACTGAACGAATGACAGATCAGCAGAATGGCTGCATGGTAAAGTTGTGACTTACCATTCTGGAGGATCTGGGATCCAACTCCTCCAATTTTTAGGAGGGATCTGGGTCCGATATGTTAAATAATAATTTTACATAAAGACAAAATTACTTTAATACTTAACATTAATTACAATAATCTAGAGCAGGACTGATCAACTTGTGGCCCAACATAAAACTGTAACTTCCTTAAAAGCATTGAGATTTTTATGTATTTATTTATTTTTTTGAAATTCACCATAACATTTTCTTTATTAGTGGGATATTTGATAAAGAAATTTGTTTCATTTTTGTTCTAAAAATATATAAAAAATAATGAAGTTAATGAAGTTTTTATTATTTAAAATATCTATTATACATTTCCTATTCCCATTTTCTGAAATATAGGTAGGCCTCAATTAGTGCAAATAATGGGTCTCACAATTTCTTGCATTATTTGAAATATTAACTATATGTAAAATATGGTAATTGGTTCTTGCTTTGTGAGATTCTGGCCATTAGCCAACCTCACGAAGAATAACCACAATACTAACTGTTTAAGAATTATTTATTTTCATATTTTGCATCATTGTTCATCATCTGAAATAATAACTTACCAGGAATTGCGTCTCGTACCATCATCAAACCAACCGCCAAATCGAAACCAAAATAAAAATCAATTTTTATCAATTTTTGATTGATTAAAAATCAAAAATCTTTACGATAACAAAGCTGAATAATAGTAATGCTAAATAGCTAACGGCAAAAAAGCACATCTTTCTGGTGTTTCACCCCTTCAAAGCCGAGTGACTTTTCTTGGACTGCTCCTTGTCTGGTTTTACTAACCGAAAATTAACATTAATTTGTTAATTGACATCATAAAAGGGGACGAACTTTGTTAGTAAGACTGGTCTATGCTTACAACTCACATTAATCGAATATTTGCTCGCACTAAGTGAAAAATGGTATCATTTTTATAAGTCGCACTAATTGAATATCGCATTATTCGAACTCACACTAATAGAGGCCTACTTGTATTTTGTATTTCACTGATTAAACTTCTTGACCTGGTCAATGATTTTAAAAACATTTCTGGATAAAAAGAAGTCAAAGATTATTATGCTATGATATTTTTGCTTATTTGTCATGGTGAATATCATATATCATACATTATTTATTAATTTATTTGCTTAACAACTATCATTAGAATTAGTATATTTTGTGTGTGGCCAGAGACAATTTTTTTCTCCAAATGTGGCCCAAGCAAGTCAAAAGGTGGGACACCCCTGATCTAGAGAGAGAATTTTCTTAAAGCCTATAATAAAACTCAATATTTTTTGCTGTTCAATGATTTTATATGCTGAACAGTAATATGAGATTGCTATAAGATTATTTTGCTGTTACAATTGAAAAAGACTTTTGTTGTTTTTGAATTTTTCGAAACATTAAAAATAAAATGGCATGTTTTGTTTTATGAGAGTTTATAACCATGGTATTTGCAACTAGAGGATTTTTCTATTGAAGAGAACATTCAAGAAATTGGCCTGAAAATTTTTAGGTTTATACATAATTTAGCTTTGTTAATTTTCATGTGATTTCTGTCTTGTAGAATTAGTCAATATGCAAATACTCTAAATATGATTCAGCAAGAAATAATAATCTATACTTATATAAGTTTCCATATTGCCAATGTGAATGGATAATTTTGAATTCTTGTTCTAAATCAATAAAATTTGATCCTACCAGCTGATCACTGAGACAAATCTATCAGTTATGCTCTAGTGATCCAACTGATACGATATTAGACTGTTGTTGTAAAGTATTCTGTTGAATTCTGGGTTGGGATAAACCATATTATCAGATAAGTATTAAAATAGTTTGATTATTAATAAATAGATGGTGCTACATTTGCTAAAATTTGTTTAAACAGTAATTTCATTTCATTTTAAATTAATTTGCAATGCTAAGTTTATTTAGCTAATTTTTGGATATTGATTAATCTTTAGCTAGCTTTAAGTTTGCATATCTGTCATTTATTTATTGTGTTTGAAAAATTAGTGAAAAATGTTTCAATTGTAACCTTTTTCAGTTGTTTTGCATGCACTTAAACAGAAAATCATTAGTTTGAAAGATTATTAATCACTTTGAAAATTGAATTTATTTATAACTTTAAACTATGTTTAGTAAGATCTGAAGACAGCTAGTTGTGTTAGGAAAAATGCTTCTTATTCATAAATAACTTATGTAAGAGTTTTGATTTTTATTTGATATTTATCATAAATAACAAATGCAGAATTGAAATTTATCCAGAATTTTTAAAAGATAATTTAAATATGATTTTAATTTCATTTAAAATTATATTTCTATAAAAAAAAAATAAGTACAAAAAAAATATAAGCACCAATAGTGTGATTTAAAACACTAAGTGTGTACCCTGTATAAACCAATGAAATAGATTAAAAACTGGATTTAAAATAGTCATAAAAATTTGTAGTTACATGGACAGGGAAATTTCTGGAGGATTTGATGAATCTGGAGTATATATGAAATTAGTCAGATGATCTAAGATTTTTAGTTTGAATATTGTTAGACAAATGGGTTATTTGGTGTTAAGCCATTAATAAAGTTTTTGGTTAGGTTGATATATGATATGATTACTCAACAAGATATTAGAACAATTGAAGGTTTTATAAATTTCATTTTGATTGAAGTGTCATGAAAGGTTCAATATAGTGGCAAAAAGACAGATAATTCTGACAGGTTATCATCATTATTATGTAATTATTGAATCTTATACATATTAAGTTTTTTCTATATGTAACTATACTCAACAAAATTAACATAGTGTTTGAAACATTACATCATTTTAATAAAAAAAATAGTAAGACAAAAATTGAAAATCTTGATGCCCAGATATCAAATCCTGTTTTTCCCATAAGTTCTTAAATTCTGTATTTAGGAACTTTCAATATTTTCCAAAAGCATAATATTTGCAAATGTGGAGACTTTACTATAATTTAAGTTATTATTGTGTGAAATTTAATTTTTAATGTACTTACAATAATTATTATTTATATTGAAATTATTAGAAAAACTTATATTATTTTTATTCATTTCAGGTCTATAATTGATGCATTAGCTATTATATAAGCATTTTCAAATAGAATGAGCAGTTCTGTACAATCTCCTGATTCGGTAGAAAGAAATATGGAAAACAGAAATAGTGTTACTTTGGATACTGCAAATTTGCTTTCTGGTGATTTGGATAATCAGTCACCAAATAGAACTATTCTTCTACCCCATACATCTCTTTTCCGTAGTTTGAGTAGAGGTGGACAAAGCTTTGAAGATAGTATAAACAGTATAGGAGGAAATCAGACAAGTCGGAAATTGGGAACTTTTTCTGGTGTTTTTACACCTGTATGTCTTTCAATGTTTAGTGCACTTCTATTTCTTCGAATTGGTAATAATTTTAATAAAAAATATAATTAGTGTTATAGTTTGAATTATTACAAATTATAAATATTATATATTGCAATATTGTAGATTTATAATTTGCATTATTACATTAATTATAAATTGCAGTTAATCATATATACTCATATTTCAATCCAAAGAAAGACAGAGTAATATATTACAGTATTTATAAATACAAATAAAAATGCAATAAATAATACTAAATATATGAGTCTTTAAGTCTCCATTTTTTTAATGGAGAGTTAAGATCCATTCTTCCAATATTATAAAAAGACTTATAAAAAGAATTATTGGTCCTCTCTTCTAGAGAAAGTGGTTTTGATGGTTTCATTCCTTATTGGAAAAAAGCCCCTGTTTACTTCTTATTTTTCTGAGACCTTAAGTCTCCATTTTTTTAATGGAGAGTTAAGATCCATGTCACTGACCATTCTTCCAATATTAAAAAAAGAATTATTAATCCTCTCTTCTAGAGAAAGTGCTTTTGATGGTTTCATTCCTTATTGGAAAAAAGCCCCTGTTTACTTCTTATTTTTCTGAGAAGCCTTAGAAATAATGTTCCCATGCATTTAATCATTTCTGATACCACAAATCTAGTCTGGTATGATAAATTTTCTAAAGTATAAAAAACAATAGCATTTTCAGTTACAATTTCCTTTTATTTTCCATCCCATTTATCTATATCTCCTCTCATAATATTAGTTTTTTTTTTCCAGTTGCATAAACCCACTCTTCTTTGCATTGTTGTATGTTCCTTCATTTTTCCCTCTTTTCATTTGGTTTGTTTTTCTATAATTTATATTCTGTTCCTTTCTTTGCTACATAATTATTTGTTTTTACTAAATTTCCTCCTCTTCATTCTCTCTAGCTCATTTATTACAATACTCCCACCTGTTTGTATATACTCTCCCCTTTTACTGTTCTCTGATTGTGTTTCACATCACTTCTTACACAACCTGATTATCTCTATAATTTAAGTGTAATTTAAGTCTTTTGTGTAATTTTTGTTAATATTTTACACAATTAAAAATTTATTTATCATTGCATTTTTATACTTATTAATCATGATGAGCAACATCAAATTGAAAGTATTATGGTTAAATTAATATGTGAAGAGGCAAATTATTAGTAAAGTGATTGTGATTTTCTGTAATTTAAAAACTAATGCATTGATTTTAATGTTTATTTTTAAATTTATTTAGACATAGTAATGTTTTATTTTATTATACAGATAGTCCTCAATTTATGACAGGGTTCAGTTAGAACCTAAAGTCATAAGTCAGAGCAATCAAAAGTCAGAAATGCCAAAAATTTATGGATTGCTCATTATCAATATTTATTATTACACTCCTCTTTATTGTAATAAACTTAACAAACACAAAAAGGATGTCTTCTGTGTATCAGAAATTACTCATTGATTCAAATATATATTAATTGCAATAACTAGTCACAGAATTTACTGATTATGTAACCATTACAAATTGAAGATTACTTATATTTATTATGAGGTACTGTGTAATAACTTAAATAAGATCCAAAAATGAACATATTTTATGATTATATATATATTCAAATTGAGTAAAGTTCACCGTTGTCAAATGTTTTTGATAGTGATATCTTTGGCTTAGTGAGAAATAGAAAAATAAGTTTACTGTTTAAATTCAATATATATTTCAAAAAATATATTGTGTTACTTTATATAAGATATTATTTACTGGTATGTATTTAAGTAGATACTTATATATCAACAATAATCTGTGTAAAATTTATTAAATTAGTAATAATTATTGGAAATAAATTCAAATCAAAATTTCATCTCTCGCACTTTCTCTTTTGGTCTTAATTATTTGTTTCTAACTATTTAATAAAAATATCTTAAATATCAAAACCTTCTAGTTTATTTGTCATAAAAAAAGCTAGAAAATGACATTTATCTATTTAATAAAAATATCTCAAATATCAAAACCTTCTAGTTTATTTGTCATAAAAAAAGCTAGAAAATGACATTTATCACAGTAGAAAAATAAAGAAGGAAAAAAAATACAATTAATTGATACAAATTACTATATAATAATTAAATTTTTCAATAATTGTTCCTATGGTGTTAGTCCAAGCCTATCAGGTTCCATTTATTGGAACTCTTGTCTACAGATGGCCCCAGGCATTAGCATACTGGAAGTTTAGGGGTAAAAAATTTTTAAATGAATTGATCTACATATTTGAAAGTCTTTTTGCTTACATACTGATAAAAATTCGATGACTATAGAAAATTAAGAATTGTTTTTGAAAAAACAGTTTATTTAGAAACCACAAACCACCCATGGCATAAGGTGCCAATGTTAAGTTGAATGCCAAATATAGCTAAAGCTTGTGACAGGGGTAAAAAATTTTTAAATGAATTGATCTACATATTTGAAAGTCTTCTTGCTTACATATTGATAAAAATTTGATGACTATAGAAAATTAAGAATTGTTTTGAAAAAACAGTTTATTTAGAAACCACAAAGCACCCATGGCATAAGGTGCCAATGTTAAGTTGAATGCCAAATATAGCTAAAGCTTGTGAGGAATAGGAGTTTGATGTAAGATATGGTGCCACTTAAGCATCATGCATTGATTATGCAATATTATAAAATACTATAATACAGTATACTCCTAATTAATGAGTTTGATGCATCATGCATTGATTATGCAATATTATAAAATACTATAATACAGTATACTCCTAATTAATTGAGATAGTCAGAAAATGATTTACCTCAGATAAATTGAATAATGTGCAAAATACTAAAAAAAACATAAAGAAAAAAATGACAAAGAATTAGAGAGAAAAATTATGGACAATATGTATTTAATATTGAAAAATAAATTGTGTATATACAGTAAGTGCCGCTTATTAGAATCACATTGGTCGTAGCCATTTTGATTCTAATAACTGGCGATTCTATAATGTGGCGATTTTATTACTGCATTCGTTTTGCGGCCTACTTTAGTGTTATAGGAAAATAAAAGACATAGTACAGTATTTTTAAACATTTTTATTTAAAAAATCAATTATTTTTGTTTGATTCAAATTCTTTTAAAAATATTATTGATTTTGCTGCTGCATCTCGTTGCTATATTGAATTTAAATTTAATTCTTCGTATCTTTGCAAAATTTTTGCCTTTTTCGTCTAAAGTCACATCTTTGCATTTGGAAGTCATGGCAAATACAGGTACACAATAATAAAATCAAAACCAAAATTGAAATTGCTCCGGACACTAGCTGACCTTCAGCGCCAATTAATTGAGATAGTCAGAAAATGATTTACCTCAGATAAATTGATTCCCTGAATAATGTGCAAAATACTAAAAAAAAAATAAAGAAAAAAACGACAAAGAAAGAATTAGAGAGAAAAATTATGGACAATGTGTATTTAATATTGAAAAATAAATTGTGTATATACAGTAAGCGCCGCTTATTAGAATCACATTGGTCATAGCCATTTTGATTCTAATAACTGGCGATTCTTTAATGCGGCGATTTTATTACTGCATTCGTTTTGCAGCCTACTTTAGTGTTATAGGAAAATAAAAGACATAGTACAGTATTTTTAGACATTTTTATTTTAAAAATCAATTATTTTTATTTGATTCAAATTATTTTCAAAAAAATTAATAATTTTGCTGCTGCATCTCATTGCGATATTGAATTTAAATTTAATTCTTCGTATCTTTGCAAAATTTTTACTTTTTTCTTTTAAAAAACGTAAACAACCAAAAAAGCACATAACCGCAGTATAAAAAGTTTTTTTTATTTTCCAAAAACTAGCTAACGTTTTCGGTTTTACTAAACCATCATCAGGCATATAGTTCCAATTACAACAGAAAAATAATAGAATAGAAAAGATGTTACTATGGTAACCACAGAATACAGGATTATCATTAAAAAATACATTTCAAAAATTTTTCACAGTTCCAATAAGCAACTTAGCACATTGCACTAACTTCACAAAGTACAAAAAAATTTTTTATGTTTTACAAAAAGATATAAAACATAATTAAGAATTAAATTAATCAATTATAATAAAAATAAAACTAAAATAAAAGGCGATTGAGCCTAGTAAAGTAGGTAGTCCACTTCTTAACGTCATTCAAGGTTTTATTAAGCAGTTATTGGTTAAGACGCTCTCTATATAAGGCATACTTCCACACATCTGAAGGCTCCCATGCAAGTCTATCGTTTATCAAATCTTCTTTCGTTCTTCTCCTAATAATCTCAAGGGATTCAGTTATTACCGGTTGTGTGCGGCGGGGTACATTCCTAATTATCTTGGCCTCATCCCAAAGTATATTGACGTTTTTACTATACGCTTCTTGCGCAAGGGCGGTTGTAGTTCTAGCTTGTTCTATGTCCTTTTTATGTTCCTCCAACCTTTTACTTAGTTTCCGACTAGTTACACCTA